>JAJJMA010256832.1:34774-64312 GCA_023529015.1 Papaver nudicaule | reverse complement strand
GCAAAGACGAAAAGACGAATTTAATTGTGTTCTCTTACAAAAGTCTTGTAACTCTACTAAAGTATGTTTGGTCTAGACACAAAAATTAGATATCAAAGTACTCTATATACTTGGCATAAAGATTCAGAGAAAAATCATAAAACGATATTAAACAAGGTCGAAGAATGGTTTTGTTGATTACCGAACTATGAGATATACTTGGCATAAATCATGATGGGATTTAAATGAAAAACATTAATGGAGACACTTAAACATTATTTATTAAGCACAGATATACTTTGTTCAAGAAACACAAGCAAATCGACATCTACAACTTCATCCCTATACCCTAACAAGAAATTTAGCAAACTATGACTTTCTCAAAAGCCATGAAAAAAATAAGAAGAAAACAAGAAGAAAACTCTAATTTCCCCCTATGGTATCTCTCCCTCTGGCTGTGTACGCCTTTTTTTGGCTGTGTACGCCTTTTTTTTATATCAAAAGTCTGATCCACCGTCTTTCTTTAATTCCTTCCTTTGTCGCACAATAATGCCACATTTATCTTTTGGACCTCCATTTGAACTGAACCCAGCCAATTAGCTTTCAGACTCACAAGCCCATTAGATATTTAGTCCATAACACGCACCATCAGTCCCTTATAGTCACGGCAAACCGTCAACAGCATCACACTTTCATCAATTCAAACTCCCCGTCTTAACTCAAATCTCAGCCAAACACCACGTCCTGGAGTCGTCTAAACCACACATCAGCAGCTCAGCATTTCAGCACTTCATCTACCATCAGCAACAACTCCCCCTTTACGGCCATTCTGATAAGACGAGGGTACCGAGTACACCACCAATCTTTTCGTTTAGTCCACCTATAAGTCAAACCTTGACCGGTTCCTGTAATCAAGAACTCAAGAACAAGATCTCCTTCAGATCTGATTGATTTGCACAAGGGAGTCAATACAAGAATCCGAAAGACTATGTCAACCAACCAAGTACGATACTTTAATTATATAAGATGGCTCAAATATAATGTGAAAATAAAGTAAAGTACACACAAGATTTTGTTAACGAGGAAACTACAAACTCGTAGAAAAACCCCGGGACCTAGTCCAGTTTTGAATACTCTTAAGAATTAAGCCGCCAACACACCTACTCTCAGACTTCGTACTAGATGGTGCAGACAATATGACCCTAATACGACTATTAGTCACAAAGATTTCCCCTCAGTATTCATACGCCTCCAACCACAGCAAGGTGGTCACGCACATGTACTCCCTTACGCAAACAGACGTCCTTTACTGTCTTACGCAAGAGTTGTCTCACAGCCCGCCGCGAGGACTATCGATACCCGACCTCCAATCGGACGATTACAACCTTTGGACAACAACCAAATAGCGGCAGGTCAAATCGCTAGATGATATCCTTGGTAACTTACAGATATTTCACCAAAGTCTTTTCACACCAAGAGCGAGGATATTGAGTTTAATTAGGCAATAAACACCTCGAGATATCGATCAAGGTTTCAAAACCTAAACTCCCGAAAGAGCAACCTTGTCGTCCCAGTTGGAATTAAGTAGATAGATGTAGCAAGTACGATATGATATGACCGTGAAGAACAATGTACCTGCAAAGAACAAATCCAATAACAACGATCTTGATTCCACTCAATATCTATAGGTTAGGCACACAAACCGAAAGCGGCTTGCTGAAAAATCCAGGTTAATAGATAAATAGTATGTTCTAATCACAACGATCTTGAGTGGCCTTATATCAGAAGAGAAGGACCTTAGAAGAAACAAGATCATTAGGTTTGATAGACGTGATAGAACAGAACACACGTACAATACAAAGAAGACTAGTAAACATAAACTAGTTTCCCGTAAGAGGTACTTCTAGGCTTTTCGATCCCAAGAGAAGACTTACACGCAATTCTAGACAGAGAGCAAAAGCTCAAAGGTAACTGAAAAGAAAAGCGGCAACACAAGTTTACAATTCTGAAGAAGAGCTTGGTTAGAGGGATAAAGCTTTTAGGAGAGATACCACTCCTATTTATATTGACTAAGGCATTAGCTTTGAAATGAGGCAAAGTTTAATTTCAGAAATTCCACAAAGCACAGTTACATAATAGTTCTGAAATTCCCCATTTAGTCTCATAGCTTATAATGAGAACTAATACTCTAGCATTTTTACATTTAAGAAAAATATATTCCATAAAGAAAATATATTTTCGAACATGTTTAGCCAAGAGAAATCAAAGCAAATAATATTTATAGGTATATTTGGATATTTCGATTTAATTCGAAATATGGTGCTTACCAAATATGATCCATGGGAAAGATCTCAATTTGAAATCGTGTCCTGAGTTTCGAAAATCTCCTTAGATATTATTACTTCCAAATGTCGTCACCAGCTTTACAATGTCGACATTACTTCCTTGGTATTGCTGGGCTAACCAGACGAACCTAGGTGGAAGTTGGATCTGGTCCAACGTGGTTCAACGTTCCGTATAAACGCATCATAACAAACGTGGACAAAGCCTTGTGTGTTAAGCTTAAGTGAACACAAAGGTTCAGACGTACTGGATCACGCAAATAGATATACCATTGGAAGTACGGTGCGAGATTCCACGAGTAACTAGCAAAATGTTAAATCTGCAGAATTCTTGATTCCAATATAGATGTCACGTTAATGATATCCAAGAATTCAAATCAAAACATCAAATGAATAATCAAATGAATATTTGATCAAGTAGTAATGCATACGAAGATTTTATCACGTACAATATTGATCCGTAATAATGTGTCCACTAACTAGAGTGACTAACCATTTTCCAGATGATGACTCAAACTCAATTAGTTGTACATTGAAGATGAACTAATTCAAACTTCAAACTGAGAATATCAAACTCAGTAATTCGTTGAAGCACAAATCAAAATGATAGAGTTTGAACTTCGAAAATACGCATTCTGAGTCAACCATATTAAGGTTTCGAAACGTACTTCAATTTTGGCAGAAACCAATTTAAGGTTTCGGAACCTAAAGTTCATTATATGACCGAAACTGTTTTAAGGTTCCCAAATCAAGTTTCCATATATCGAAACCTAAAGCTTGGTTTCGAAATCTAGATTCTGTTTAACAAAACCTTGTTTAAGGTTTCGAAACAAGAAACACATATTAAATTCTACTCAAATGTTTGGTGTCGAACTTGAGAGTCCATGTGGTCGAGAACCGTTTCACCATCACATCTTTTTAGCCTCGACGTACATGGATATATTTCCCGGTTCACATAAACCTTTAGGAAACCCCAGGGTCTTTTCGACCTTTTAGATCTCACATGGTCAAGACACATTGGCCTCGATTCTCAAGTCACTGTCAGCCACACAAACGTTGTTTCCAATCTGTTATATCTCATTGGTCACAATGTTTACATTTTCGGACCAATAGCTTATGAATGCGAAAATCATATTATGGTTTCGAAATCAACGTCAAGTTTTATCAAAACCTACATTGAGGTTCAAACATTGAAAATTCATAAGTTGAGATACACAAATATGGTTTCGGAATCCAGAAGTGAGATATGACATACACGATGTTCATATACAGAATCAAATGAATGATTCAGAACTTCAGAGTTCAGAGCCAAATCAGGACGTCGTATTCGAATCTCGGAAACAACAATATTTCGAGTCTACACAACATAAGTGTGAGTCACGATATCTCTTACATTGGCTCATATAAATATATGCAATCAATCCGACAGAGCCAGACTAGGTAAGAAGAGACACAATATTGTGATGGATCCAATCTCGTAAGTACTACCGAGATAAAATCACATTGCTATATCTAACTCGAAAAGGTTTTAGGAAAAACCTTTATATTAACTAAGAGACGGAGAAGAAAAGAAGGCTCTAAGCAATATTGGGACGTCACACTAATACCACAAGTGGTAAAGCAGAGTTATTATAATACACACTGATCACAAGTGATCAAGTCATAACGTAAAGCTCAAGATGAGAGTTATGTTTATGTATTTTGTAGTACAAGTGTAAAAGATAATGGAATCGCGTTATTTAGATTCACTAACTTGTTGAATGATGAAGCCGGATGTCTTCGTATGATCTTCAGTCTTTCTTCAACTCTTCAACCAGTGATTCTAAATCCTACCAAAATCTTCCACAACCTAAAGCTAACTCTCTCACATGACTTTACCTAATTGTGTGTTGTTTAGCGGTCGAGTTTTGATCACTAAAGTTGAAAACTAAGCTTGACATACCAACACTTAGTGAGGTTGATCGAGCCATGCTATAACACATTCAATACCACAAGAACCGACGGCAACAGCATCACTGCTGGTTGTTTTCTCGGCATCAGTTATACTTCCACCTCGTGATTCCCAGCACCATGATTCAACTAACCCTTCTCCGAAGACACACACCATACCCATGGCCTAGCTGACACCAAAGATGGTTCAGTCAATAGTCGCGACTTAACGAGAAATGACCATTCAGGCCTTTTTACAAACAGTTTACGAGATGTTCTTAGATATGAGCTTGTTGCGGATGTTCTCAGCCCATTTTATCGCCTTCCCTGCAATTTCAATACTCATAGCACACACACATTCATAAACTTAGCAGAATTCAAATTCAGTCATCCATTTCTCCTTCATTCAATCACCATTGCAAACAGCGACCTCCTTGGTTGCTTTCTCTGCCAAACTTTGTTGTATACATCTGTGGAGGGTAAAACCCCTCGGGACACGTGTCAGAGATCCAAGAAGCAAGATCACACCCAAGGAAGAAGTAGCGAAGCTTCGGGATCAAACCAAAAGAAGACGAGGCCGAGCACACCGAGTAGAAAATCAGAAGAAAGGGATTCGGACCCTGCCTCGAAAGACCAAAGCCCCATAACCATCCTCGGAGCACCGCCGAAGGAACCACCTTACTCGACAAGGACTGACACCACCACGATTGAGTCAATTGTCCTATTAGCTGTAAACCACCCAAGCTCGGCCTATATAAGGCGAGCTTGGAAAACATTGTAAGGGTTGAATTTTTGGTGTGTAAACCTAAGTGGCGTGAGAGGGATTAGGTCTGTATCTCCTCTAGCTCTTTAGGATCATATCCATGTTGTAGTAAAACAGAAATACAATCTCATATACGTTTGATCCTTTGGTTAATGTCTTTTTGCATGTCTTCGGTATTGTTCTTGAGGTCTTCGTACCTTATATATCGTTTATAAGTAATTGTGTGTGTGAGTTTGACATCTGTGGGCTAGGGAATATAATGCACCTATGCATATTTTATACTCACACAGTTTGGCTCTAGAAATAGGGACTGATTAAAACAACTTAGGGTTTGCCTGTGATTTTTCGGGTTCTCAAATTTTTCATAAACTCTCATTTTTTAGAACTTTCAAATCTAGTTATTTAAGAATGCTCCAATACCTTAAATGTCTAAAGATCCTTAAAAGCTTTAGTATGTTCAAGGGTTTTATGAGCAGATCATCAAATGGTCAGATCTACATCTAAGGGTCTCAAACCTTGACATGATGAAATCCATTTCAAGCATGATAGTTAATTTTCATAATATATGTCTTAAAATTAGGATTGGCTATAAGAAAACGATTATGGAAAAAACTTTAGACCTATTTTTAGGGTTTTTAAGGTCTCTGCCACATTTGAAAATAAAATTTTACGAAGAAATCGATGGAAAAGATGGTTTTGGCTAAAAGACAACAAATATAGTTAGGGATGTATCTAAAAAGAACGAATACGACCTACACTGAAAACTCGCACGATAAAAACTGTCGCAACGTACAGACTTACATGACAAACATAGTACACTGCAGTAGCCGCCTTGGACCTCACAGGTTTTTTGTCTCCTGACAGGTCGCAACCAGAATGTCTTCAAAATCTGATCAGGCTCCGAAGCAACGAGTGGGATCTTCAAGGCAAGGCATCACAATGAAGTCGCAAAACAAAGTATCAGCGCAGACTGCCTATTGCAATTCAATGATTCATACAAGAGAGAGTATCAGCTCGCGAAGCAGCAGCATCACGGGAAAAATCCACAAAAGAGACAAAGATGGAAGGGAAATAATGATTGTCGCCGAGGCAAGAAAATTCGAGTCATGGCAGCTAAAACCCATAACTTACTCAGCAGCAGACCTCCCCGAAGACGGTCCAAGTAACAACCCTCTGGTGGTCATAGTAAACATAAATAAGAAAACATTGCCGAGGATATTGATCGACCCAGGTAGTTCAGTAGATGTACTATTCGGAATGGACAGGGAATATTTCCAAAATATTTCACCGGTGCCTACGGATTATACGATTAATGGAAGAGCATCAAAACCAAAGGGAGACATCTTATTACCGATATACGTAGACTCGATGGAGCTGAAAACAACCTTCTGTGTCCTGGACATAGAGTCATCGTACAACGCTATCTTGGGACGACCATGGCTACATGAGATCTTAGGGGTACCCTCTACACTGCATCAGAAACTCAGATTTCCAACTCCCACAGGCATAGGAGAAATCAAAAGCGAGAGCACGGAGTCAAAAACGTGTCACGAGAAAGATATCGATCAAAGAAAAAACGCAAGGCACAATCGAAGAGAAAGGTACAAGCAGCAAAAGGAGAAAATAATCAACGAAGAAATCAATCAAATAATACAAGGTAAAAATGGAGCAATCACGAAGGAAGCACCGAAGGACCACAACGCTATGAATGAAGACACTCCGAACTTCACTCCCACAGAACCCACCGAGGATGTAAACATCGGGACCAGCGAAGATCCAAAAATTGTAAAAATTGGAACATTGATGATGAGAGAACAACGAGACGAACTAGAGGGTTTGCTGAAGGAATATGCAGACGTCTTCGCTTGGAAAATGAGTGAAATGCCAGGAATAGACCCAAGTTTGGCATGCCATCACCTAGATATAAGCCCATCAATGAGGCCATTCAAGCAGAGACCGCGAAAGTTAGCAGAAATATATACCAAGCAGCGGTTGAATCCGAATTAAACAAGATGATAGAAACATGAATTATCAAAAAAATACAATATGCAGATTGGATTTCAAATATGGTCATCGTACCAAAGAAGAACAAAGGAGTACGAATATGCATCGATTTCAGCAACTTAAACAAGGCGTGCCCCAAAGATCCACATCCTCTACCCAGCATAGATCAAATGACAGACGCAACAGCAGGCCATGAGCTATTAAGCTTCATGGATGGCTACTCTGGCTACAACCAGATTCCCTTAGCAGAAGAAGATCAGAAACATACGGCGTTCTTAACATCTAATGGGCTATATTGTTACACAAGAATGCCATTTGGATTAAAGAATGCCGGTGCCACATACCAAAAGGCTATGGAGAATATCTTTCGTCCTTGGTTAAAAAAGACCGTCGAAGCATATGTAGACGACATGCTAGTTAAAAGTAAACAAGCAGGCACTCATGTGAAAGATCTAAGAGAAATACTGGAGAAAATGCGACAAATAAACATGAAGATCAACCCGTCAAAATGCATCTTCGGGGTGACCTCAGGAAAATTTCTGGGATATATAGTTACAAAAACAGGAATCGAAGCGGACCCGCTAAAAGTACAAGCGATTCGAGAAATGCCATCACCAACAACTATAAAAGATGTACAAGCTCTAATTGGAAGATTGGCAGCTCTTAGCCGATTCATTGCGCGATCTTCGGACAGGTGTAAAAACTTCTTTAGCATCTTGAAGAAAGGAGAAAAATTCATATGGACAGATAAAAGGGAAACCGCGTTTCAAGGGATAAAAAATTACTTAGCAAGCTTACCAGCCCTACAGCGCCCAAAGAAAGATGAAAACTTGAAGCTTTACATTGCAGCAAATACCGATGCCATCAGTGCGGTATTAGTAACAACTAAAGAAGAAGAGAAGCCAGTATACTACATTAGTAGGACCCTTTTTCCAGCCGAGAAAAATTACACAAAGTTGGAACATCTAATCCTTGCACTAGTGGTAGCCACTCAAAGCTTCGAACATACTTCCAGGCTCACAAAATAATTGTGCTAACAAAAACACCCATTGAATCAGTTCTGAAAAACCTTCAGGCAGCAGGAAGAATCGCAAAATGGAACGCTCAAATTGGACAATATGACGTGGAGTACGAGATCAGAACGACATTAAAATCACAAATCATCGCAGACTTCCTAGCTGAGTTCCCAATCGAAGAGGACTTCGAAGACGAGCCAATCCTGGGAATCGAAGATGATGAAGGGCCTAACGACCTGCTGCAACAATGCCATCCTCGGAGATGGGAAGTCTTCATCGACGGTTCAGTAAATAGCGATGGTCGAGGGATAGGCATAGTCTTCACCTCGCCCGAAGGAAAGCACACAGTGTACGCACTTCGGCTAGAGTTCGAAGCAACTAATAACGAGACCGAGTATGAAGCGATGATTCACACCTTGAAACACATGATCAACATGGAGATTCAGGAGGCGCGAATAACGACGGACTCACAACTAGTAGTACGACAATTGGATGGAAGCTATCAATCCAATGACTCGCTGACCAAATACAAGAAACTAGCAAGAAGACTCATGACAAAAATTCCGCATCTCAAAATTCGGCACATATGCAGAAAAGATAATAGGCATGCGGACGCCTTGGCGTTTATTGCCTCCAAGGTAACAGATCAAAATATCATCTCCATCGAAATTGGAAGAATAAAGAAATCATCAATAGCAACCGAAGAAGGAGAATTGGTGATGGCCATTCAAGAGGAGGATGACGACTGGAGGGTGCCCATAAGAAAATACTTGGAGAACAAGGAATTACCAAGCCACCCACTAGAAGCGCATAAAGTAAGCAGTAGATCTGCTAACTACCGACTCATAGATGGAGTCTTACATCGACAATCCTTCTTGGGACCACTACTAAGGTGCGTCCACCGAATAGATGGCATAACACTAATTAAAGAGCTGCACAACGGAGAAGCAGGAACCCACAGTGGTGCACGAGCACTCGCACATCGAACCAAGGCTCAGGGATACTATTGGCCATACATGCACGCTGACGCCAAAAACATCTCTAAAAAATGTGACCCCTGCCAAAGATTTGCTAAACGAATCCACGCCCCTGCAACAAATCTAAATTCAATATTAAGCCCATGACCCTTCGCCAAATGGGGGGTGGATATCGTCGGCCCATTCATTCCAGGAGCAGGACAAAGAAGATACATCATAGTTGCAACCGACTACTTCTCCAAATGGATCGAGGCAAAAGCTCTAAGGAACCACACAGGACGAGAAGTGTTCACCTTCTTCTGGGAGAACACATTCTGTCGATTCGGAGTCCCGGCGGAAATAGTCTCAGACAACGCTCAAGAATTCCTCGGCGCCGATGTTAAAGAGATGTTAAATCAATACAATGTAAGGCTAGGAACCTCGACGCCAATATATCCTCAAAGTAATGGCCAAGCAGAGGCGACAAACAAAACAATAGGGGATAACTTGAAAAAACGAGTACTGCCCCACAAAAAACAATGGTGTGAACACCTACACAACGTACTATGGGCATTCCGAACCTCCCAAAGACGTGCGACGAGAATGACTCCTTTCCACCTAACATTCGGGACCGAGGAAGTACTACCTACAGAAATAATGATACCAACAGATAAATACAAAGCATGGGAACAAAACCTCTCGGCAGATTTAATATATGCAAAATTGGACGACCTCGAAGAAGCTAGAGAGGAAGCTCGACAACACATCATCAACTACCAGCAGGGGGTAGCCCGAGGATACAACAAAAAATTCATTAAAAGAGAGTTCCAGCCTGGCGAACTTGTACTACGAGAAATACCGCCATACCAAAAAGGAAACGCAGGAAAGCTGGAACCAATCTGGGAAGGACCATATAAAATTAAGCAGGTGGCAGGGAAAGGAGCATACAAGCTAATCGACGAAAAGGATGGCCTAGGACTCGGCAATGCATGGAATGCGAAATATATAAGAAAATATTACACATAAAAATGTATCCTCGAAATAAAAGAAAAATTTATAGATATTACACAACAAGCACGCCGAATCAAACTCCAAAAGAACGACACCCCGTCTAATCAGGCTTTAACGCCACCAAAGCAGGTCGGCTATAACGCCATATCTCCTCTAGTGCCTTGTCGCAAACAAAAAAGGCTCTAACGCCAAGGCAAAAACGCCAAACAATCAATAAAAGACCTCGAAAAGCAGGCACATAGCTGATGCTCATATAAATCGTAAGGGCCCTATGAGTTATATGGCACAGTCCTCTACCCACAAGACACCCCGTTAGCGGTGGATACTTTGAATCAAGGCTATATAAGCTAACGATACATTCGTATCCACTACCACACGACCACGAGGACCTCTCTTTCTGAGGCATCGAGGGGACAATGAATGGGACTAACATCTACCTATAGCGGTGGATGGAACCCCGAGGCAGATGCTTCGCTCTCAAAACAAGCAACGAAGTACGCAGCCGAGGGACCCCTCTAAAAAACTAAGCCTCAAGGGGGGGGGCTGTTAAAGATATAGATGGGTCGAACTTTAGGCCACGATAAGAGAAAAGTGCCATGTCTAAGCTCCAGCCTTGCCCGACACTCCCCCATTGTGTTACTTTAGTATTGAAAAATGGGCATCCATTATAAGCTCCTACATTTACTTAGGATGAAAATAGGTTACTAGGGCGCCACCATGCCCTCTCGGAAGATAGACAAATATCTTCGGTACCTACCTAATGTACTAAGGCAAAACGGATGCCTATGCTCTCAATAGCCAGTGTTTGCTTGAAACCAGTGCAAGTAACTCAAAGCCTTTGGGAAGGGTGATCCGTAAGCCCCCACTAGCTTGGTTCACTATCTCCTACATCGAAGTAAGCCCCGAAGTTGCACCTCAAGTAACCATAACAACCAATAGAGCAAAGCATCAACAGATAAATACACACTTTGAAAGTAAAAGTTCGGAAAACAACAAACCCCAACAAGTCGCATACAAAATACAGAGAAAATAAGGAAAACAGGAGCAAAGCATCTTCTACTTAAACAGTCTCAACAATCTCCTTGATGGCAGTATCTTCCTTAGGATTAGTCTCAACACTGGGATCAGTCTGAGAAACCGAAGCCTTCGGATCACCGCCATCCTTCATAGGCGAAGCAGTAATCTTCGGAGTACTAGCAGATCGGCCAGAAGCTTCAACATTAATCTTAGAATCAGTACAAGAGGCATCAACAGAACCGCTATTTTCCTCCTCAAACACTCAATCCTTATCCTCATTCGACTTCTCGCCTGCAAATTCATTACCATTCCTTTCATCTCCACCATTAGCTTCATCATCTTCACTACCTATTTCCTCAAAATCATCATTTTCCATTGCAGCCTGCAGCTGCGCCACTATCACCTTGACATCTGCGGAAGGTAGAAGTCCCCTATCGGACTCTAAGGAAGCATCAAGATCATTCTCGCCATTACGGTAGTAGGGAGGATGCATGCCGAAATCTCTAAACAAAAACCGACCATGTTGACGACTAAACAAAGACGTTCGACTAGCTTCCCCTCTGATATGCTCCTTGAGCTTCAAAATTTCCCCATAAAGAGATGTAAGCCTGTCATCCTTCTCTTTACAAGCATTCTGCGAAAGACTGAGCTCGTTACACTTACTCTTTAAATCGGCATCCAGCCTTGAAACTTGCTTTTTCTCCACCTCCAACTCTTGCACATAGCCATCTCGCTCCTTAACAGCGGTTTTAAGGCGACTTTCCAACTCTTTCACATCCCTAGAGAGATCGCTCTTCTCTTGCTGCAAAGGTCGAATATCCGCGTCAAGACGGGTGATTTCAAGACCTCGAGCATCAGATAGGTCCAGCAGATACATTCCATGATGCTTTTGCTGCAAAAAGGGAGGCAAGTAAAAAATCAATACACGAAACAAATGGTACACAAAAGAACGACTTAAACGAAAACACACTTACATCTTCGATAAATGCTTGGTGCTTGGTAGTCGCCGAGGCAAGGACATCTCTTCCCCAATCACCAGAAAAAGCTTGAGAAAGAAACACAGCTACCGAAGGATCAAGTGGGTGATTCAGGGGATCCCTGGCATATGCTTTCAAATGATCAGAAAGGTCTTCGGCATAAGGACCGGGGAGGGAACTTCGCTCCAGGAACTTCTGAGACCGCTCCGCCGAACAAGGCCTTCGCGCAAAACCAGCGGGAGTAGAGATCACGCCCGAAGCAGATCGGGAAGATTGACCCAACGAAGCATCCACAAGACGATCGTTAGAGCCGTACTCGTTAAAATCTATGCCAGATGGGCAAGGATCAACAATCCTGACATCAGGAAAAACAGGGGCAGTAGGTCCTTGCGCTGACACATCAACTTGAGATCACGTCTCTGAGGCAGCCTCCCGAGGAACTTGCTCATTCGAAGGCCCCCTTTTCAACATTTTCAGAGGTTCAAACCTCTCATCTGTGGTACCTTCGCCATCGTCATCTCCCACGGATGTGACAGGAGCAGCTAAACCTTTGCCAACAGTCCTGGTGGTAGGTCCCTGCGAACCAACGGTTCGAGAAATAGTTTTCACAAGCTTCTTTTTAACACCACCAAAGGCAGTCCTCTCCCGACTCGGGTCGCACAAAGAAAATTTCATTATACCATCGTTAACCAGGAGCACCTCGCCCTGCTAAAAATTAGTCACTTCGTCAGGTTCAAAACAGAGGCAGGAATCCATACCCATTGAATGAGGCGTGTAGTGTTTATCACCTGACTACCTTCCTCCTTTTCAGCAACCAAAGGTTCTTTTCTCTTCTTCGGATCACCGGCTTGCTCCTGAACTTGTGGATTTTTCAGCTTCTCCTTCTTAGATTTCTGAAAAGAGGGCCACATGAGTAAAACTACTAACAGAAAAAGAGTTAAAAAGATGCATATTTTTCGCCATACCCTCTCCTTGAGAGCAATTATCTTCTCCTGGGACTTCTTGCGCTCCTCTTCGGAGAAATGAATCTTGTAGAATTCAACAACAGAGAACTTATGACCATCTTTAAACTTTGTTCGTTCGATCCTTTTCTATACGTCTTCATAACCAAAAAGAACGGGACCTTCGATAAGCACAGGCTTCGAAAACCATACCTCGTCGCTAGAATGGCGAATAAGTGTGTTTGTCTTAGACCCAGAAAGATCTACGTCGCCCTGAACATGCGAAGAATCGGCCACTTTGCCAAGACTGACACTCCAGGGAGCCTTTTGTTTAAGCAAGCTTTTTTCCGCCTTATAATACTTGAAAAAATTCTCAGCAGACCAAAAACTCCAAGGGCGCTTGAGTTCCTCAGGAAGCTTATCATAATAATACGATTTGCCCTCCGAGCGAGCCACCCACTCTCGAATAACTCGAATAGAGTTCCCATTTAATTGCATCACACCGCAGGGGGGACTGATTTGAGAATAAATTTCGTAAAAAGGGGGATTCACGGGATCATATAACGGAATAGGAAGACCGACACCCAACTGCTCACTAGAGACAATCAGCCTCCTGTTATTACACTGATGAGAAGAAAGCAATTCAGGGGACAGATTGACCTTGCCCAAGCTTTGGCAAGGGAAAAGATTCACATCGAAACCATAAATCTTGGCTCTTTCTTCCCAAGTGAGTTTTTGGGGATCCACCATCTTCCGGGGAAATTCGCCACCAAACAGTGCACTCTTTTTAGGAGTCTGCAAACAAAAGAAATTTAGAGGATAAACAAGCAGAGAAGAATATAAGCCAAGGCAATTGCAAAAACTCACCATGAATGAAGTAACAGATCGATAACGGAAAGTGGTCAGAGGAAGGTCGAGAATGCTAAAAATATTACAGAAGACTATGAAAGGATAAAGGAAGAGAAAAAAAGAGGGCAAGCAAGTTTAAATAAGAAGACGCAAGACTGGCATAACCGGTAAAAGGTAGAAAGGGCGAAGATTTCGAAATCATTAAAGGCAACATGTGTCAGCTGGGGAAATTAAAAACCGGACACGTGTCGAAAAGGGCAAGGCATGGGGGAGTTTTCTTCTCCTAACCTCCTCGATCTTCGGGATAAGAAAAGAGGCAAATTGTGGAGGGTAAAACCCCTCGGGACACGTGTCAACGATCCAAGAAGCAAGATCACACCCAAGGAAGAAGTAGCGAAGCTTCAGGATCAAACCAAAAGAAGACGAGGCCGAGCACACCGAGTAGAAAATCAGAAGAAAGGGATTCGGACCCTGCCTCGAAAGACCAAAGCCCCATAACCATCCTCGGAGCACCGCCGAAGGAACCGCCTTACTCGACAAGGACTGGCACCACCACGATTGAGTCAATTGTCCTATTAGCTGTAAACCACCCAAGCTCGGCCCATATAAGGCGAGCTTGGAAAACATTGTAAGGGTTGAATTTTTGGTGTGTAAACCTAAGTGGCGTGAGAGGGATTAGGTCTGTATCTCCTCTAGCTCCTTAGGATCATATCCATGTTGTAGTAAAACAGAAATACAATCTCATATACGTTTAATCCTTTGGTTAATGTCTTTTTGCATGTCTTCGGTATTGTTCTTGAGGTCTTCGTACCTTATATATCGTTTAAGTAACTGTGTGTGTGAGTTTGAGATCTGTGGGCTAGGGAATATGATGCACCTATGCAGATTTTATACTCACACAACATCTGCTTTAACATCGCATCCAACCACCTCCTGAACCTTCTTGATGAGGAGCCACTCATAGCTTGCCAAAATCCAAATCCAGCACAACCCATCGGCCTCAGCTTCTTCCCTGAACCCACGAACCATGACCAGCAACAACTGAACTTGAGTCGGGCATTTTCACAAATACATGTTGTGCAGTTCTCTGTTAGACCATCTTGAGTACGCTGCTGATCGTTGAAGCACCAGTATGCTCCTTTTCTGCAATACTTTAACATACACAGACAATCCACTATTCTAGTTCATCAAAAGCCTGAATTCTCATCGAAAATTCTTCCATTGGCAACCCAAAATCCATGTAACAACATCAATACCTTCAATGTTTTCTGGGCAGCTAACACCACCCATACCATAATCAACTAGAACCTAATCTTTAATTTTCTCTTGCCATCAATAATCCACTGAATTAACCCTTTGAAACCAATCATTCGAATTCCAGCCATTCATCACTGTTTTGAACCTCAACAAGCACATACCCTTCACGGCTACCAATTGGAATTCAAACCATACAAACTCTCTCCAGTTCTTCTTGTCTTCTATATTCTCTGTTAACCCATGGAAAACCTCAATCGGGCCCTTGTCTTGGTCTGACGGCAATGGCAGCAAGTTCAGTAGAACTGAAATGAACAGAAGAACTAGACGCGCGTCTCTTTAAACTCAAAGAAGGGGATGACCGTTATCAAGAAGTCGGGATCCTCATAGCGAGGCTGCCTTCATAATTCCAACAGAAACAACTGCGCCCGCTTCCAATAATTCTTCCGTTTTAGTTATTTTCTTGTCGTATTGTCGAATTCACTTGTGTCTTCTTGTAAAATGCTTAAAGCATTATTATTAACCAAATATAGAGACCTCGCTAGTGCAAATATGAGTGGTTAATGTAATATTTATGTGATCATCAGGTCTCTGCTACAACCCAGACCGAAGTCTAATAGTAGGCTAGTATTTGTAGACAGTTTGTACTGTTTGGTGTTTAATCTGGACGAGGTCCCGGGGTTTTTCTATAGGTCGTAGTTTCCTCGTTAAAAAAAAATCTCTGGTGTCTTGTGTGCTTTACTTTCCGCATTATATTCTCTGATTATATAATTAAAGCAAACACAAGAATTACGTTATCATCAACCTGATTGTTGTCCCCAATCCATCCAACGGTTTTACCAAGACCTTGTCTTGTGTCAGACTGATCACTTGTGATCCAAACTCAGGTTAAACAGATCTGGATATTGATTTTTGAGATCGTCCAGATCTGACCATAAGACTCACGAGCCCAAACAAAATGTTGGTAGTATTTCGGTACCCCTGCTTTTTCAATACTGTTGTAGTAGAAACTTTTTGATTGTCAGGTCTGAAATGTGGAGACCATTCCCTAATACGCATGTATTTTCTTCTACATGCCAAACTTTGCTCTTCCAAATATACATCTTATCTTCTTGATTAAACAACTGAATGATAAAATATCCTTTTCCTAATGGAATAAATTCTACTTTCTCAGACAAATTAACCTATTCTGTTTCTAGAATTCTAGTAGCATCAAGAAAATTTGATTTCTGAAGATCCAATCGACCAACTAGACTAAACTTCCATTCATCAATTTCAACCATAAAATCAGGAAGTACAATCGATGGAACATCTCCTTTAATGTAGAATTAGGTAACGATGATATATCCATAGTATAACTCCTATTGAAAAATGAAAGAAATAAAAAAAATCTTGAAAATTTGAATAACTAGGGTTTCTAACAAAAATCTCTTGGAAAATTAAATTCTAACAAAGATAATTCAAAATAAGATGAAAGAATTAAGTTTCTATCATTGATGATGATTATTAATGGCAGATTCATCAAATTCAAGAAACCCAAACTCGCGACATCGCCCCTGACTCTGGTCAACGTGGGTCAACTCAGAGCACTTCATACATTGGCACAATTCATTTTGTTTTTGTTACACATTAAATCTAACCATCTATTTTTACTAACTAAGTCCAAAGATAAAGAGTTTAAACAAGTATCATTAAATTTAACTAAGTACTTAGCTAATCTATCAGCTTCCCTATTACATTCCCTACTAATATAAGACACCGTAGAATTTCCAGACATATTTCTTACTTTATCCAATATCCCATTGCTCCTCCAATCCAAACTGTTTTCCTTTTTGTTGAAATAGTTTATCACATTTCGATTGTCACCTAGAAGTTTAGGTGGACTATCTCCCATCCTTGTTGCCCATCTAATTGCCTCCCTGCATGCTCTGGACTCTGCCTCCCTTGCTGTTGAGCACCATCCAGTTCCACCTGCAAAATTCAACACCAAATTGTCATGTATATGAACAATAACATATGCATATTTTTTACATTCTTTAAGAAAAGAAGCATCAAAATAGATATAGTGGTTAACTTTCCTGTCATTTCCTTGATTAGTTCCGCAATTCGGATGATAAATGTCACATTTCTTTTGAACCTTCACAATTTGCCTGTATTTTCTTTTAAACCTTCATCAACATATTAGTTAATTTCTTTTTGAAACCAGGATAAAACTTCCTTAGGGTCTGGTCTAATATTTTGCGCTCCTTCACACCGAGTCAACTACGAATGTTACTCTCCTCAGATCATATTTTGCTCTCCCTTTAACAAATATCAATATTTCATGCAACATTATGAATATTTTCAAATGTTTTTTTTTCTTAATTCTGTCATGAATATTGTCATTATTTTCGCACTAATTTTGGGTATACATTTCACCTGTTTTCTCATTTCTACTCATTCCAAAAGCAATTACTATCCTATCTTCTTTTCCCTCTTCTTGCTTTTGTCTTTTTTTTTTGTTTATTTCCCTTCCAGCTAAATTGGTGGGTTCAGAGAGAGGGCAGTGTTTATTGTGTGTACCCGCAGACTATTTTGTTTAAGACAATATGCAACACAGGTGGCTCTGCCTTGGTATGAGTTCAAGAATTGTTTGCGCAATTTTATTTCATTACATATAAACTGATACATCTAACATTTGTGGTTTTATTGTTGCAAGGATACAAAACTACCAAGAAAATGTGGTCACAAGGTGTCCAAAGTATCTGAAGTCATTGTATATACAGTAACTGCATGTGGTGATAAAACGCTTTTCTCCCAATAGTTCCTTTTTGAAGCTGCAAACAGTGATTATGTACTCTTCTAAGACTTTACAACACCTACTTTTCCAAGTGCCACTCTTATGTCGTTCCTGTTGGCACCTTCATCTGTATGCACAATGTTGGAGTTCTCATACGGAACATCATCTTCTAGTGAGTAATTCCTGTTAGAGTGAAGACGAGTACGTGCATTTCTGCAAACTCCATCCAGTACTATAGTCTTGTGAATTCCTCCAAGCATTCCTCCATAATCAGTGTCTCCACATTCTCCCGCAATAACGACCATGTTGGACAATTCTATTCCCCATCGAACATACAGATACCTAAAAACAAATAGTTCTTTTAAGACATGGCACACCTCTGATTACAAAAGTCGAGTATGTAAGCATCCACAATATGAATTTGATAACAAAGGTACGGTCGAAACTAAAAATTGAACTAAAATGCAGAAGTCGTCGTGAATAACTTGACGAATATTTTAAGACTGTCCACTGCTTGTCAAAATCGCTATATTCAAGACAAAAAGGAGAATAGCGTTAATGTGTTTCGACCATATATAATGGAAAAGAAGGATGTAATATGGTTGTTGGACAAGTTAGTTTTGATTTCTAAAATAGCACAAAATGAAGAGTTAGGGGAACACATTAATGATGCAATTGACAAATTGACGACCACGGTGAAAAGGTAAAACAAAAAAACTGAACGATCACGTATTTAGGGCATAAAAGCTGATGACCAGAACCATGTGACAAGAAACAGAACAGTCGCTTCGACACTCGGTAAGCAGAAATTTTTACCAGAAGGGGAGGAGTATCAGAAACTAATACAAAGAGAAGGATGGCCAGAAACATAATTACCTAAGGCTTTGTGCTCGTGATGCTAGTACAGGAATTACATGGACCTTGGTCACATTCTGACAGTATATGACATGACAACGGAGAGCCTGGATTCTCATGAACTTCCGAAGCTCCTTAACAGGGGGAATCTGTGAAAAATAATCAACGAAATATGAAGCCATTTATTTAAGCCTTGAGAATTCACAGGTCTCTCAATGTTTTCATAATCAATACAAGAAAACTTTTAAAAAAAATGGGTAAAGAGTACCAGTGATGGATTTTCCACTTTAAATGAATAGCAATAGGTGGTTGATCTCTGCGGATCTTCAAGAACAGCTGGTTTTTCTTTTTCTCCTTCCATTTCAACAATAGAAGCTGCCCAACGAACTAAAGTCTTCCTCAATCCTTCTCCACCCCAACGGTATTCGATATGCGAATGGTAATCTGAATCAACTTCAAAAGGAAACCCAGAATGGTTTTCTGAGTTTGAAGACGGATAGTAGAGATCCCCACCGCTGTTGCAGATGTAAGCATCAAAATCGGTCGCTCTTAATCCTCCAGAGACCAATAGAGCGTGTATCTCGGATATGGTTAAGGCTGTTGAGAGGATGAACCCTACTGCACCCGAGGTTTTTTCCTTGCTCGCTGCCTCAAAAACATTGGTAATGGTTTCCATGATATCTGCATCATTATCATGGTCGACAGCAATTACCAGGATATGCTTCCTCAAGCTCAACTCAGGGAATTTATAAGATGTGTTATTATGATCTTCTTTTTCAGTGGATCCAGACTTTCGAGCATCAACACTGTTACTACTATTACTATTAGTAGAACTATCCAAACTCTCTAAAGCACTAACAAGAGATCCACTCTCTTCCAACTTATCTCCATCTAGTGAAAGCCTTAAGTTTAATGACATGTCTTGGATATCCCTCAAAGAATCACCAGGTGAATCTGACTCTGAATTCTCAAATTCGTAAGTTCTTTGCCACTGTAGATGCCTTTGCCTACAACTGGCTATGCAAGATAGGTAAGCCTTGCAGTGTCGTCGCCATGAAAAAAAGTGAACTTTTTCCAACCCTTTCTGTCGACAATTAGCCCAGCGCTGCTTGTTAGCGATGAGCTCCAATAGAGCATCAGAAATGGCTTTCTGATCATGTGGATCAACAAGGATACCATTGTCAAGAACCTGCAAATGAGAAATCAAAAAAATATATAAATATTAGTACACCAAGCTAGAGTGTTCAACCAAAACTTATAATGCAATTTCTCTTAATTTTAACTATTTGGCCAAATCTTGTCGACACTTGAGCGACTGTGGGAGCTATGTCTACTATTAAATCATCATTAGGACCATAAACAGTTGGTAAAATGATTACCAAATATTATTGGGTTGACTTACCCGGTGTATCTCAACTGCATCGCCAACATTTGTAGCTACAATAGGCAAAGCATAAGCAGCAGCCTGCTTGTTTTGTAGAAATAATGATGTCAGTCAAATAACTATTGTATAGCAGAAGAGTTGTACAGCGTAATAACAAGAATCACCTCTATGAGAGTTGGCCCAACGGGTTCAATATAATCTGGATTTACGAAGACACCCTGCAAAATACAAGTTAGACTTGATCAACGTATCAACTGCAATAAGATGGACTCAATTGAATGCCGTATCCTTGAGATCCAGGACAAAAATCACAGATTGCAATTACACTAGACAAATAATAGCTATGCAACAAAATCCAGAGAGAACCAGATGTATAGCTACAAATCAAAATATATCAGTAGAGGCTAGTTTAAAAAGTTTCATTGTGAAAGTTAAGTTACTGATCAGAAAGAATTTTTTTTCGCAAGACCAAGACTAATGTACAACTTAGTAACACTTCTGCTTGAGTTTGTCATGAAAAACTTCCCAGAAAAATCATTATACCTTGGTCTTTGCAGCAAGACGGTATATGTCAGGAACATCATGTTGCTTGTGGTGTTTAGGATATGCAATATGACCGTGTAGATCGTACTTGTCAATTAGTTTAAGTATTGGGATCATAATGGATGTATTCGTGCTTGATATTTCTTCAATGTCCTCACGGTTACTGATAGTTATCGTCTGCAAAAAGCAGATTATACAGGAAAATTCTCAAACGCTCACAGAGAGAGAGAGAGAGAGAGAGAGAGAGAGAGATTTTAGGCTTTTAAAGACATACAAGGTTGGCAAGCTCCCTTAAAGGATGGCATTCTCCAAATGCTTTGATCAATGTTGTGACGTTCTTTTCTGGGTCCGGCCTAGCTAATGCGAGGATCATAGGCTTGTGAGGATTGGTGAAAAAACGCATTATCTGCCAAAACCGTAATTGATAAATTTTGGTCTACTTCCAACAGAAAATAAGTTAAAAGTGTTAATACCCCACTAACTATTGACACCAATTTGTTCTAGAGAAGAATAAAACCTCCGACCAAATAGGTGGGTCGGGAGAAGCGGATTTATTTTCATCTGCTTCTGCTTTCCCATCAATGTCACCATCATGTGGTACAGTATGACTGAACTCCATCCCATGAGGGATCACCTGCGCGTTTCAAAGAAATGATGAATTCACTTCGGAAAGAGGCTAACTCTTGTACCAAGCACAAAGAATTGAATAGTGCAAAGTTCAGGTATGTAAAAAGAAGGAACACCCATATTCAAAGAGGCAACTTACAAACATACGAGGCATGAACCGGCCGTAACAGTTAACATTACGCTTAATCCTCGCTTGCAATTTGCGGGCATGTATAACATTAAAGCCATCGTACAAGTTCCAATTATTTTCTTCCTCTAGCCTGGTGCTAGTTATAACAATCTCTGAAGCATCAAGAGAAAGCTCTTCGGCCTCTATTCTACGCGTTATTTTGTGTGTCGCATTTATTTCTTCTCTTGATAGGCGTCCTTGTCTCAGAGACTGTTCCAGCTTGACACGGCCAAGAAAGTGGCCTGTCAAAAGCATTGGTACATTTAAAGCACCAGACAGAAGAGCAGCAGCGTCACCAGCATCTGCATAATGCCCGTGAATGGCAATAGGCCAAACTGGATCCCCTCTACCAATCTGTTCCCCTATTACTTTGGACATCTGTATTATATGGCCAAGTGCACCATCAACAAATTCTGGAATGTGCGGCCATAGGAGTTCCTTAGGAATATATTTATCTCTAGGCCCAAACGGTATACGAACAATATATGCACCGCTATTCTCTCCCAACTCATGACCTTCAGAACCTCTAAGCATCTCTTCTGGTTCATCATAACTCCAGTCCACATCCTGGTCCGATACTTGTCTCGTTAGCAAATCAACCCGATAAACTCCGGGCACTGTGGCAAGTGCCCTTGCGTGTTCCACGACATATTTGACCTAGTGTAATAGAGAACATTTATAAATTCCTCAAAAGTACACAATACATAGATCCATTTACATTTTAAAAGTTAGACAGTACCTGACCACCAGTATCAGAATCACGACCAAGCTCCATATTCTCACCCCTTATGAGTCCATGTAAGCTGTAAAATAATATTCAGATAGACCGTTAAAAGTTAAAACTTAGAAGACCCATAATCAACAAGAATATCTTAAGAATGTAGGAACCATATCTTTGTATCACGGCAAGGAGAACTCTAAGGAACAGATAATTGGTCCACTATTTAATCTGGTTGTTGTAGCTTGATGTCAAACAGGGGTACCAAAAATTCCACAAGGATAATGCAATACACACACACACACTCAACAACAGTATTTACCGACTAGCATATAAGCTCGGATAGCAATTTTATAAAACTCCACCCAACTTAAATGAAATAGATAGTGGAAAAATATTAAAAAAAGAAAAATGAGAAAAAAAATTCATTCATACCTTATTAACACAATGTACAATTTTTTCTCCTTCTGTCGATTGGCCCATGCATCTGTCACCTCATGATAATACCTGAGTTTTAGCTTTCTGCCTCTATTGCCTTTACCATGAGCAGAAATGCCACTGACATGGTCTCCTCTTTCTTCTTCTGATAAATCTTCAGACTCTGATAAATCTTCAGACTCTGATAAAACTTCACACATATAAGCAGTTGCCTCTTTACGACCTTTTTCACGTTCAAGATGATGCCTAGCAGTATGGTGAGCTTCATCTCCCACGAACTGCACAAGGAATCAAAGTAATTACATCTTGATCAAAGTAATTAAGATGGATCCACTTTATATAGTTTGTCATTTTGCTAGTCAAAATATAGAGTAACTGTAAGTAGTCCAAAATCGGGTAAATATCTCCTCGAGAATATATTCTCAAAAGTCAAAACCATTTCATCTTCACTAGAATCACTACACAAAAACTGATCACACTTACGTACTTAAAAATCAAAATCCGCCTAAAGGAAAGCACAAAATGGAAAACAAACACAGTTTTGATCATCATAAAGCACTTTGATTGAAAATTCAACAAAGTAATGAATAATGTAATCAACTAATCATGCATTTCTCACTACTTTGGTACTTGAGACACAAACTGAAACGGCAGTCACACTTAAAAACCATTCATATCATGCCAATACCAAAAAACGGGTCACGGCCCGGATCACGACCACTACCGTTAAATGCATTTTGACGGGTGTGAGCATATTTTGGACTAAAAACGCATTACTTGTTTTTTTGACGTTTTAAAAGAAAATGAATTATGGTTTGAGATCCTTATCCAAAGGTTACAAGTAACCGGTATTTTGCTGGCGGAGGGGAGTGGGAACACATGGGTCCCTAGACCCCGCACCCCACATAATTCTCACATTTAACGACTCAGTAATATTGTAAATAATACATTATGTGGGGGCACTTCTTTGAAATTATGTATTACCAATATTTAAGTGATGGGTCGAAAAAAAAATTTAAGTTAAAAGAATATTTTTTGTTGTTCTTTTAACACCTTGTAGTTCTTGTAATTTGTCTGGTAAACACAAAGGAAGTGGCAGTGAAACTTAGTTTTTTACTGTTCATGTCCTAAAAAAAATTGGAAATTTCTACTTACAAAAAAATATCTCAAAAATACATAGAAATGAAAAAAAGAAAACCTAGAATTATAATCAAACCTGTTTCTTCTTACGAGCCAAATTCCAAATCCTCCAGCACATATTTTCCAATCTCGGATTTCTCTCTTGAGGACTTTTAGGTGCCGCAGCCTAAAAAATATAAATAAATCTTAAACATCATTTCTTCTTCCTAATTTATTACACACAATCAATTAAAGAAAGAGCAAGTATAAGTCATAGATACCTTGAGCCATGATCGATGAAGATCAGTTTCATCAAAACCAGTAATAACTTCTTCGACAAAATAAGCAATAGGACTAAATCTTCTTCTGTCTCCAAGTGATAAAGATGATTTTGATTTAAAATCAGCAGGTTTGTTTCCACTTTGTTGATCAATTGCTGGTCCTCCAGCACCAAGGATCGCTTCTAAATAAGTGTTTATCCAATCATTTCCCGCCATTACCACCTACTATCTCCTTACTGATTCCTCTTCTTTTTACGGAGTAGATAGATTTTTATTTGACACAGGAGAAATCTAGAGCCTTATTCAGGGCAAGCGAAAATGGCGGAAGAGAGACAATTGATATCTTTCTGAAAACCATTAAAAGAAGCATATACATGCGTATATGTGTGTTGACTGAGACCCCCTGGAGTGACACCGCAGCATTGAGACAAGTTTTTCACTTTTTTTTTTTCTTCATAAAACCTCTATTTTCCATTAATAATGTCAAATTAAGGTTACATCAAGATCAAGTACATCGAGAATTAAAAAGTAACATGAACAACATACTTGTTGTATTACATAATCGAGAGATCCGACAAGGAAAAGAGAAGGAAAATCGATAGAACTACCTAAGACAAGCATGATAAGACCGATTAAATCGGAAAAGGGATGGTCTTCAATGGATGATAACCCGACCATTTGATAGTTTTTCTTCTTTATTAAGATTTGCTCCATGGAATCAGGAGTATTTTGCCCAACATCTTGACCGGCGAGTTGAAGAATCTGGTAACTTGAGATCGTCATTGTACTTGATAAACCTATAGATCGAACACCAATAAAGAAAAATAGAAGCAATCGAAATATTGCAGAAAAAATCGCTCTAATAGCGAAGAAACTAATCGCCCTAATAGCGAAGATAAATCGCTCTAATAGCGAATATTTTATTAAAAACAACATAGTAGCTATAAAATCAAGAAATCTTTGCTCAGATATTCTAGCCCCTAAAGGACTAGATCTGAGCAAAGGGGGAAAACGATGAAAGGTTTTTTTTCTCTAGATTTTGGAGAAGGGAGGCTAATGGTTGTGTTTCACTACATTTTTCTTATTTTATTTATTTAGTACTCCATCCGTTTCAAAAACATAGGCACATTGGACATTTTCCTAAAAATTAAGGAACTTAATTAAACTAAAAATATTTAACTAGAACTATATTTTTTTTTTTGTGATTGGTTTATTGTTACAAGTGTCATGGGTTAACAAGAAAAAAATTAGTCCTGGTAAAATATTTTTAGTTTACTTAAGTTCCAGGAAAATATCTATTATGCCTATGTTTTTGAAACGGAGGGAGTATTTATTTGTAATTTGGTAGTTTATGGCCTGTGAGGTCCACAAGGTGGTTCGATAATTCTATGACTTCCGAGAAGTTTCCAGGGCCGGATGGTGTCAAAGGTTTTTTCTATACCAGTGGCCTAATGGGTTGTATTAGTTTACAAGGGATTTACCCGTGTCGCAGACGGCACGGGATTGTTCAATATTGTACGTCTATTTCTTTGAACTATGTTTTCCTCTTTTTCATGTCGCCTCATAATACCCCAAATTTTAAAATACTCGTTGCCTTGTAAACTTGTCCCGACAAACAATTTTATGTTTTATTTTGTTTTGCATTACATATCTCAATTTTGTTTGATTACATTTAGTTATTGGTTCCAATTTACCTTCACCCTGGAAAATCGTACAATATTCTCGTAATTTAATCCCCCTGTTGTAGTTTTTTTATACAGTAGGTAAAGACCATAATCCAATACCTGATCATCTGTTGCATTTATAATACTGTATATTGTTTCAATCTTAAGTTGTAGGTTTAGATGAACTTTCCATAATTTCTCTATAACACTTGATGTTTTCTCGAAGAGCATTCTGATAGTATTATTCTCAATAACAGTCGTAGGTTGCCTTCCATTTCCATCAATGTCGCCTCTTCCATCGTGTTTATTGAATTATTAAACGTCAGATTGATTAACTACCTTTATTTTTAATGCTTGGCGTATGCACTTGATTGACCTATCTCTGACGTTGGTAGTGTTTCCACTGATCTGATAAGTATTTAAGTTATTTTGAAACATTTACGACGACATAGAAATTCTTAAATAAGTTTTAATCTCTCACAAAAACTGCTACAGAGGACACAAAACACACCTATGAATGTTTCGAATTTTCTGAAACCACATGACACACCTGCTAAACAAACCTTATTAATTTCACTCTCCAATTACATAGCACATCCGTAGATGCATTATAATCCGAGATGATAATTTTTCACTAAAAGTAAAACATGCCTTTGTGTTATTTGTCTGTTATTCTCACCTTCAATTTGAGTGTCGCCGTTATACATTGCACGCTTGCTGATGAATTATTGTTTCAAAAAAAAAAAAAAACCTTCGTTTATCGTCGACGCTTTATTCTCTGTGCCTTTTGTAGTGTGTTTTAGAGAAATTAAAAAAATATTTTTTTGTTAATTTGTTAGGGATACATTTGTAACCTTATTTGTACCAAAATTGTACTTAGAAAAAAACTCATCGTTATAGTCCTCTATCCTCAAATGGTTCCATTATAGTAGCCATTGGTTTTCTTATGCGCCAAATATCATCGGATGTTCGTCGGTTGTTTCTCTTTCTCCTTGTTGCTTTAATTATTTAATTCAGTCATATAAATGTATTATAAATCCCCATAAGCATCCTTTCTGCATATCCATTTTTTTTTTTTTTTTTATAGTATGGCATCGAAACTGGGAATATGTTTTTACTTCCTTGGTTGTAAGCATTCGCCACACGTATCTCGGAACCAATTTTTCTATGGAAGACTTTTGTCATATGTCTATTCCTGTTGGGTATAGTTTTGGTCACCCCTTAGCGTTATGTTAGGATGTGCGCTATCCTCCTTGGATTCCAACTGAAACTCGAGTCTGCTTGGCACGTGTCCTCATGCTTTTGGGCATGTTCGATTGAGACGTTGCCTATATCTTTTACTCTTCTCTCTCTGGGTAGTTAGCTAATGGATATTTGATATTTTCTCTGCTACTGGCTCAGCCGTAGTTTATCTGTCTTTCAATTCTTTTTATCAAACTGTCTTTTATTTTATCAAATTGTCATTTACTTTATCCAATTGTTCTTTAATTTCATGTGTCTTTCATTTTAATTGTTCAAATCCGCTGTTACAAGTAGTAATTGGTGATCATACCATTACATTTGGTATCAGATTCAGCTACATCCATGGGAGGTGCTACTAAGAGCTCCACTGAGAAAGAATTGGAGAATCGTATTAAAGCTTTAGAGACTCAAAACGTTGATGTTCATACTAAACTTGATGACATCGGCACCAAATTGGATAAGTATTTCAAAGATGCTGATGAAAAGGAAGATAGAAGGAATCTGGTCAATTCCGAGTTATTAGAAGGATTGATGAAGAAATACGCAATCATCTTTGATGAATCGGTTAAGGAAGGTCAAACTAAACTGGAGGAAACAGCAAACGCTAATACGCTCAAGCTTGATGAAATGGCAAGAACTAATCAGCTTAAGTTGGATGAAGCGGTTCTAACCAGTATTAAAGCCTTACAGAAGCAGATCAGTGATGCTCAGAGACTTTTTTCACATCAGTCAGGTAGTTTTGCTTCTTCTTCTAACTCTAGTTTCCAATTTCATGGTAGTCCTTCTTCTGCTCTATCGTTTCGGGACCATTCACAATCTGTGAAGTTGGAATTTCCAAGATTCAATGGTGACAATCCTCGTAGTTGGGTTCAGAAGTGTGACAGATACTTCCAGATTCGTCAGATCGATGAACAACAGAAGGTAACATTCGCTTCTATTCACTTGGATGGTAAAGCAGATCAGTGGTTTAATCATTTCCGTGTGGGTAAGGATATTATGACTTGGAAATTTTTTTCTGATAATATATGTGCTCGTTTTGAAAATCCTGCACAAGATAATTTTATTGGAAATTTTAATAAGTTGTCTCAAGTGGATTCTGTAGAAGAGTATCTAGAGCAGTTTGAGACCTTAAAATCATTTATGCTCATGAGTAATCCTTCTCTGTCAGAGAATTATTTCGTTAAAAGTTTTATCAGTGGGTTAAAGGAAGAGATCAGAACACAAGTTTTAATGCATAATCCCACCACATTAGCCCATACTTATGCCCTTGCCAGGATGCAAGAAACTGTGATTCTACAGCAAAAACCCACAAAACCAAGCTACAGGTCTTTTACTAACAATTTTCATACCACTAGACCTCAATCTTCTCCTACTTTTCCACCACCTCCACTTCATACTTCTTCTACTCCTAACTCTGGCCAAAAACAGTTCACTACTAGCTCCAGATTTAGCCCACCATCACTTCCTATTAAGAAAATTAGTCATGAGCAAATGGACTTAAGAAGAGCTAAAGGGTTATGTTACTATTGTGATGAGGCTTTTGTTAAAGGTCATGTGTGTAAGAAAAAGACTCTCTACATGGTTGTAGGAGAACTACTTGACTCAGAAGAGGCTGAAAGTTCTGAAGAAAATTTTCATGAAGTTGTGAACTCTCCAGTTGAATCTGACATGGAAGTTTCTCTCCATGCTCTCACTGGAACTGTTTCTGCTGAAACTCTGAGAATCCCAGGTCTTCTTCAGAAGAGAGCAATATCTGTTCTCATTGATACAGGTAGCACTCATAGTTTTCTTGATACTGATTTGGCTATTGCTCTTCAGTGTATTATACAGCCTACTCAACACCTACTGGTCACAGTAGCTAATGGGGCTAAAACTGTCAGCACTGGAGTTTGTTGTCAGCTGAAATGGACTATGCAAGGGTACCAATTCTGTGAAGATATCAGATTACTTCCTCTTGGAGGCTGTGACATGGTGTTAGGGGCAGATTGGCTAAGGAAACTAGGTGATATTATGCTAAATTTCTCTAAGTTACTCATTTCTTTTAAGTATCATGGTCAACATATTACTCTCACTGGTGCTTCTAGCAATCCTTCTTTGTTATCTATGACTAGTGCTGCTGTCAAAGACTTCTTTAAGAAGCATACTCATGGCATTGTAGGTCAGCTGTTCTCAGTAACTACTTCCTCACTACCTCAACCTATACCTTCTGTCATTTCTCAGTTACTAGATCAGTATTCTGATGTATTTGCTGAACCAACAAGATTGCCTCCTCAAAGGAGTCTTGACCACAAAATCATACTGAAACCCAATTCAGAACCACCTAATTTGAGACCTTACAAATGTCCATATATCCAAAAATCTGTCATAGAAAAACTAGTGTTTGACATGCTTTCTGCTGGTATTATTCAACCTAGTCATAGCCCTTTTGCTTCTCCTATTCTTTTGGTCAAGAAGAAGGATAATACATGGAGATTTTGTGTTGATTATAGAAGGTTGAACAGCATTACAGTCAAAGACAAGTTTCCCATTCCAATTATTGATGAGCTGTTAGATGAACTTCATGGAGCTCAATACTTTTCCAAGTTGGATCTTAGGTCAGGTTACCACCAAATCAGAATGCATATTCCTGACATCCCTAAGACTGCATTCAGGACACATCAAGGTCACTATGAGTTCAGAGT
>JAJJMA010256832.1:0-17063 GCA_023529015.1 Papaver nudicaule | reverse complement strand
CAAGTAGTACGTTATCCAATAACCGCTGAGTTTAACTCCGAAGTCCCAACTTTGTTGAGTTGATCCCCAAGATCACAACTCCGGTTATCTAGGTTTGGATATTGATTTTTGAGATCGTCCAAACTTACACCATAAGACTCACGAGCCAAAATGAAAAGTTGGTAGTATTTCGGTACCCCTCCTTTTTGAGGTTCAATGAGTGCCAACTACCTATTGTGCTGGATTAGTTTGTGGAAGAAAGTACGACTTTATATTAGATACCATAAAAACAATGACATGTTTTCCCTCCTTATTTCGAAATAAGAAGGGAAAAATAAGTCATTTTCATATTCCAAATAAGGAGGAGAAAATGACCTACTTTGCCCTTCTTATTTCGAAATAGGAGGGGCAAAATATGTCATTTTACCATTTTTATTTTTTTCCCCATTCATTCTCAACCGCGTATCTATTTTTTTGGCAGCATCAAAACCTAAATAAATGACTTGAAACCTACATGGACTGTGTAATGGATTTCATTGCGGTGTTTGATAATGAATCGATGTCATGGAATGGTAGTGGAGAACGATAAATCTCAATTGTTTTTGAGTAACCATCAAATTAACATAATAATCATCACACACAAAAAAAAATAAAAAATAATAATTTTTTAATTTTGAGTTCCAGGAAAAGAAGAACAAGAAGATGAAGATGAAGATGAAAACGTTTGAGATGTAAAATTAAAACGTGTAACAGAGATGTAAAAATAAAAAGTACAAGCAATGGCATTAAGGTGTAGACTATGGATTCAAAGGTGTAGACTATAGGGTTGATGGTCCAGACCTTGGTATTGAGGTGTATACCATTCTGATCCTACATGGCGCTTAATAGGCACCACAGTCTAGACTCTAATATTGGCGGTCTAGACCATTCTGAATCTACATGGCGCCTATAAGTCGACCCTTAATTTAGGGTCTACACCTTGGGAAGTAAAGGTCTACACCTTTGAAATTCCAAAAATAACATTTTTTATAAAGTCTAGACTATGATAAACACAAGGTCTACACTTTGGCAATTCCAAAAATAAACTTTTCGTAGGGTCTAGACTTCAGATACAAAGGTGTAGACCCTATTCGTCGTGGTCAATCTTGGTTGACCACGAAAAATTGTACTGAGGGTGTAGACTTTGAGGGGTAAAATTGGTAGACATGGGTATTTTTTTGTATTAATTTTTAGAAGGTATATTTTTGGAAGACACACCCAAATTTTGGGTATTTTTTTGCAATTCGACATTTTTTTTTGTATGGGATTTATCCCTAAATATTATTCCTTCAATACTCAGTAAATTTCCTTTTTGTTTATTTTTGTTGGTGAAGAAATATGCATATATTTTCTTTGAGGATGTACATAAATATTTCCATATTGATCGCAATTGTTGATATATTTGCAGTATACGTGTATAAATTCATTTTTTTATTTCCATTTTTTTAACTATTTTTAATTTAAGAAAAATCGTCTTTTTTAATTTCAAAAAATCGGTCAATATAATAAAAAAATAGCTATTTTATTACATTTTCGGTATAAACAATATCAACATCCATGCGAACCCTAAATTCAATGGTGTAAGATTTTAAAAAAATTATATAAAGAAAGTGTAACAATTAAAATTTAATTTTTAGCTAATCACAATACTTTAATTATCCACGTGGGTAAGCGAATTCTATTAATAACCATAGATCTAACCGATTGAATAACAGTTGAACGACTTGAAAAGTAGAAGATTTTAAACCAATAAAAAAACCGTGGTTATATTCACCAGCCAAAAGGAATGTAGGTTAAAACAATTTTTAACGTGGATTAAGAGATGTAATTGAGTGTTTAATTAGTTTTCTGATAGATAGATAGATATTTGAAAACAACCAACATTTTTTTACTTATTTTTGTTTTATTTTTGGGGCTATTTAATGTTTGGTACCCCACAAATGTCCAACAAATAGAGTTGGTACCCAACATTTCAAATATTAAACTTTGGTACCTGGATCTGACGAAGACCGTTAAGTCAAACAGTTAACCAAACCCATTAGATTTTCCGTAACCAAAACTCTGCAATTACCCTATTAACCTTTTCAATGCTAACAAAGACTTGGATTGTCCTAACGTCTCAGGCACGTGTAACCATCCTAGATCATCAATCATCTGATATTGGACGGGAAATGATGATGCACGTATTACTCTTTTAATCCACACGCTTTCAAGTCCGAAATCATCTTCTCAAAAGAGACAAACCATTGTTAGGCTTAGTCTAATGGGAGTTCAACTTCCCTTAAAAAATAGCATGACACATCAGCAAATTCCCAAACCAAGTCTAATGGGAAGTGCTAGACACATCAGCTAAATTCTACTTCAGTGCTACATGATATAGCGTTTAGGCGCTACATTATAAAGCGCCAGATAATCTCAGCCATCAGATCTGGAACATATGTTATTAGCCATCAGATCTAGTGAGAATATATTGAGCGCCGAAGTTGCAGGTGCAACCGTGTAAAAGATAAAAAAGAAGAAGAAAATGGTGGTAAAGACGGTGTAGGAGAGGTGTATTTTTTATAATGGTTTTGATTATGAGCCACGTGCTAACTGAATGTTAACGGGGTTAACTAATTAGAATTTTATTTTAATTTTAATATATAAATAACGGAATGTTAGGTCAACCGTTTAACTTAACGGTCTTCGTCAAATCCAGGTACCAAACCTTAATATTCGAAATGTTGGGTACCAACGCTATGTGTTGGTCATTTATTGGGTACCAAACATTAAATGGCCCTTATTTTTGTTTAGGTATATAGGTGGGTAGCATCAGCATGCCATTTTTCTTAAGAAAGCCTTGAATCTGCTTTAATTAACACATTATTTTTAATAAAAAATGATTAGAAAACAAAAAAACAACAGCTTGTTGGTTATCACTGCCCTGGTCACCTACAGACTGTCCATGTTAAAAGAATAGTTATCAACAGCAAATGACAGTGAAGTTATACCTACGGTTTTGACTTGGCAGCAGCTCTAGCTACTCTGATCGATGCTTATGCTCCAGTTGACTTGTTGGGATTAAACAAGGTAAGCTGATTTGTAAACTTTTTTTTTGAGGGGGTTTTTTTTTTTTTTGAGGGGGAAAACGTTTTCTTGAGCTGATTTGTAAACTTGGAGTACCTCTTTTGTTCGTGGTTCTTAAATCGTACCTCTTCTTCCAGTGATTCAGAGACTTGCAACACACAAACCACTCCAGGAGATCGAGCCCGTTCAATCTGATCATAAACAAGGTAACCCCATCAGAAAGCTTTATAAAAAAAATTCGTCTTCATCTTTCAATGAATTCTTTGAATCAAGTAATTAATTATCACTGGGAAAATCTTTAGCGAAGCAAAACATAGTACTTGTTCAGTTTTTTTTTTTTTTTAAATATACCGTTCTGTAAAAAAAGCATAAAGTGGCTTAGCTGGTTTTTGTATGTATCCTGCGCGCGTTCACCTCTCTTTGATACGCTTTATCTTTATTTTGTTGTGAAAGATATGGCGGAAATGGTGGTTGCACCTGTGGTCGAAGTTGTTGCTGAAAAGGGGATTCAAGCAATCGTGCACCAGATCAGTTATTGTGTTCGTTACAAAAAAATATTGAAAACTCTCGAGGAAAAAGTGAAAGATCTGCAAGCTATGAGAACAGAAATACAAGAAAGAGTCGCCGCAGCTAACAAGAATCTTCACTCAATCATGACGAAAGTAGAGATCTGGCTAGCAAAGGTGAACGAAATGGAGAAGGATGAAAAATTGGTGGATTTAATGAACTTCATTAATAAAAAAGAGGAAGCAAATATGTTCAACCATTATCAATGCTGCAAAGGATGGTGTTGTCTTCTCAATTGCCATAAAATTGGCAGACAAGCACAGAAGAAGATTTTAGTTATTGAACTGCTTTGGAATGAAGGGAACAGCTTCGGCGGCGATGTTTCATATCCTTGTGCTAATTTGGTTACTGGAGTAATAACCCAATTCCCTAGTACAGAAGGGAATATATCTTTTGCATCAAGGGAATTTATTATGAACGAGATCATGTCAGCTCTGGAGGATGAAGAAATCTATTCAGTTGGGATATACGGGATGGGAGGTATAGGCAAGACTATGCTGAAGAATCGGGTACAAAAACAAGTGTTTGAAATTAGGTTTTTTAGTGTTTTAGTAACAACACCTTTTTCTCATCTGATCAGTGTAATAAAGATTCAAGATGACATTGCACAGGCTTTGGGCTTCAGACAACTTGATGAAATAGATGACACAACCCAAAGAGCTGCTTTGTTACTGTGGCGACTGAACCAAGAGGAAAAGGTCCTTGTTGTCTTGGACGATTTGTGGTCGATGGATCTAGAACTACTTATTAATGTGGGTATCCCTTACCGCTATAAAGGTTGCAAAGTACTGATTACAACAAGAATCCGTGGAGTGTGTAGCTTATTGAAGATTCAAAAAATTGTCGAAGTAAAAGGCTTATCTGAAGACGAATCATGGCATTTATTTAAGCAGAATGTTGGGAATGTTGTGGATTCTCCTGCTCTGCAAACAGTAGCTAGAGAGGTCGCCAAAGAATGCGGTTGCCTGCCTTTAGCACTTGTTACAGTTGGTAGAGCTTTACAAAACAAAAACCAGCGTGAGTGGGAGAATACAGCTGATCAACTTAGAAACTCTAACTTCACTTATATTGAAGGAATGTCATCCAAAGTCTATACTTCAATTAAGCTGAGTTACGATTTTTTGGAGAACGAAATTCTTAAAAGATGCTTCTTGTTGTGTTGCTTATTCCCTGAAGACAAGAGCATTCATGTTGATGATTTACTGATTTATGCAATTGGTGATGAGGTAATACGTCGTGATTTGGAGACACTGATGGAATTAAGGGTTAGAATACTCAACGCGTGTACCACACTTGTTGCATTAAGCCTGTTAATATGCGATGAGGAAATTCATGATCAAATATTCTCAGCGAAGATGCATGACATTGTTCGTGGCGTAGCCATATCTATTGCATCCGAAGATGGCAATCGGTTCTGTGTAAAAGCAGGGATGGATTTACGAAAATGGCCAGATCAGGAAGGATCATCATCGATCAGTACTGAATGCTCACGGTTGTCACTAATTGATAATAATATTACTGTGCTCCCGGACCGGCCAGAACTTCCACATCTCTTAAGTTTATCTTTGAGAAATAACAGATCCTTAGTGAAGATCCCAGACAAGTTTTTTGAAAAAATGAACGCACTCCAATCTCTTGATATACACGAAATTCATATCCCAACATTGCCTTCATCAATTTCATCCCTTACCAATCTTCAGTCACTTGATATGAGTTTCTGTAAATTTTACAGTCAACTAAATATACATGCACTGGGAAAATTGAAGAATCTCGAAATTCTCAATTTAGCAAGTTTGGGATCATCCATCAACTTACCAGAAGAAATAGGGGGGCTGTCCCGTTTGAAGCGGTTAGATCTATCAGGTAACTACAGACTTACTGTTCCACGAGGAATCATATCAAGACTGACTTGTTTGGAATACTTGAACATGGATAGCAGCTTCGAAGGGTGGGAGGTTGGAGAAATTAGAGAAAGTTGCAGATTCGCTAATCTAGATGAAATAGCGTATTTGGATTGCTTGAATCATGTCACGTTAAGGGCAAGATTGGGCGTTTCTCAAAGTCTTAAAATGTATTCCAAACATAGCTGGTGGTCTGAATCTCAATGTTGTTATCTCGCTGGGGCATCTCTGCCATTCTGTAACTCGATCAAAATTTTGGCGGCAAAGGCTGAAGAAGTTACCTTGTTTGGTTGTTCTAATTTCAATAGTATGACATCACTGGTTACACGCAGTAGAGGAGGATCTGGGTTTAGCATCACAAAGCGTCTTAGGGTTTCAGACTGTAAGGAGATGGAATGTGTTTTAAATTCAAGTACTCGAGTTAATGCATCATTCATGGCATTGGAGGTACATACTGAGCTTTAACATTCTCCTATATTTCGCACTATGGCGAACATTTAACCTTCATAATATCACTTGATTGCAGGAAATGTACTTATCGTCATTGCCCAAGCTGAAGGATGTGTTTCATTGCCTAATGCCGGAAGAGTTCTCCATGGAGAATCTAAAACACATAGAACTAGACAACTGCCCAAATTTAGTCTGCATAATATCTCCTAGAGTATTGTGGAATAAGTTAAAGAATCTGGAAGTACTGAAGGTGACATCTTGTCGCAGGTTGAAGGAGGTATTTCCAATAGAAGAAGGGTGCACGGTGGTGTCAAATGGTCAGAAACAAGAACATTGTAAAACCTTCTTGCCTCAGTTACGAGATTTGTTATTAGAAGATCTTACTATCAGAAGTATATGGAGGCAGACAATCCTCGGCTTTGGAAACTTGAAATCAATAGAAGTAATCCGTTGTTCTGAAATGAAGTTTTTGTTTACTCCAGCTAATGTGACTACTCTTCAACAGTTAGAGATCCTTAGGATTACAGGATGTAGCAGATTGGTGGCAATAGTTGGATCAGATGATGAATTAACAGTGGAAGGAAAACAAATTGTGAGTAATCATTTCCGAACAGTAACAATCTTTCCTCATATGAAGATTTTTGAATTCCGAAATTGCAGTTTAAAGGTTTTCTGCCCACCAGTAACATACATGCATTGTCCGCTGGAAATGTTAGTGCTGGAAGAAGAAGAACAACAACATCAACAACAACAACATCAACAACAACATCGTTCTGAGTATGATGGTGACAATGAATATGATTGTGATTACGATTGTGATGACAAACGAACTTTGACTCTTTCAACGATACAATATATGAAAGATGTTTGGGGCGGAGTCATCCCCATTCAAAGTTTTCTGAATCTCACAGAGGCCAAAATCGTACGTTGTGGAGGGCTTAAGCATCTGATTCCGATACAAGTTTTGCTCAGTGGTGGTCTCTCACAACTAAGAAAACTGGATGTAAGATACTGCAAGCGCTTAGAGGCGATTATTGATACTGATGATGTTGTGGTAGCTGCTGATCATCCGCAAAGCCGCATCATCCTTGAGAACCTAGAGATACTTATGATTTGGGAATGTGAACGCTTAATGCACGTCTTACCTATGCAGTTACTAGTCAAAGGTGGCGGTCTACCCAAACTAGAGGTAATAAAGGTTGGTAATTGTGCAAACACTAAGATGATATGCTACGGCAGTAGTGATGATAATAACATAGTCATACCGCCAACGGTAGTGAAAGTGTCCCCAAGATCAAGGAATTTATTTCGAACAAACCTACCAAAGCTTTGCTGCGGCAGTAGTAATGATAATAACACAGTCATACCGCCAACGGAAGTGGAAGTGTTCCCAAGATTAAGGAGTTTATTTCTAACTTACCTACCAAAGCTTTCCAGTTTCCACCAACAGAGAAACGCATCGATTCATTTTGGCTGGCCTTCATTAGTATATCTACGCATTACTGAGTGCAATCTTGAGAGGCTGCCTTTGAGTCACAAGAATGTACCACCAAAACTGGAAAAAATTCGGGGAGATAGTAAAGAGATGTTTGAGAAGTGGCTGGAGTTGGAAGATGAAATTATGAAATCAAGCCTACGACCCTTGTTTGAGGTATGCATATGAAATATTAATTACTCTGTCTCATGCCTTGTGATTTTCACAGAAGCAGTACTGCATGTAGAAGGCGCATGGTGGTGTCATGCCGATTAACTATAATTTTGTGTTTCTTGGTCGTCATTCAATATACCACTTGCTTGACCACTCATGTTTTTTCATCTTGTATAGGTTTATGACAAATACCGCCCGTGGAGATAGAAGAGGTGGTGGAATGAGTACTACTTGTTCTCTATTTTGATGGTAGTAGTCTCTGTTGATAATTTATGAAGGATAAAAAGAAGGCATATATCATGCACGCTCTGTTGACCAGAAATCAAATGGAAGAAACACCACAAATATTTCTATCACTGATGTTTTCCTTTTCTTTTGAACTGTCTGATTTTTATAAGAGAAATTTTGTAAAAGGGTCGTAGATTTTGACCGGCTTAGGATTTGAATCGTAAGTTTATCATGTTTAGGATTTGGGTCGCTTAACCGTCAGTCAACCAACGGTCAAAGTCAAACCATTACTTTACAATTGCACATTTGCCACCCCCTTAAAAAAATTAACTTTTAATTATTATTATAAATTTATTTATAGAAATTTTTTTGAAAAATAGAAAATAATTAATTTTTATATTTTTAAGGATCATGTAGACGTGGGGAAGGGGAACGGTAACAAAACAAATTCAGTAGGCCAAAATTAGCCGGGATAATAATGATCGTTGGTATAGAGCTGGAAATTTAGCCCTCAAGTTGTTACATAACTCTTGCGTTGGCTGATTACCAAATGACCCTAGAATGCAAAGACTAAGTTATCCTTTTGTTTCATAAAGTATTACTAGATTACCATTTATTAATCAAACACTAATTTCACTTTTAAATCATATTAAAAATCTTGTTCTCTCTCTTCTTCTACTTCTTCTACTACTCCTCTCCTCTACTTCTTCTCCACAAAAATAAAAACAACACTACTTTCATATCAAATACCCTAAAATTACAAATTTTGAGTTGTAAATCTTCTAATATAACTTGTTATAGGAAATCAAGGCATACTCTATCAGAGATATTACACACAACAATCAACAAAATGAGTTCTACTAATCAATCCGAAAATGAAAACCAAGGACCAAGTGAAACCGAAGAATCAAACGCCCCAAATCGAGTAGAACAACAACGCCATCGCCTGGCAATGCTACTTGTAAGGTATTTAACACAGACCCATCAAGTTATTTTGTGTGTTTGAGTGCCGAACAAAGGTAAAAACGAGATTTTTTGGTTTTTTTTCTGCTCCAGAAAGAGGTTCGGCTAACCTAAGTTGTTAACAAATTGAACCGAACCTCTGGTTTTCCCCAAATATCAGTTGCAGATAAGAACAGTTCGGCCCATGATAATTATAGATCTAAGAGCCGAACCAAAACACTTTTAGTTTTCAAAGTTTAGCGCCGAACTTCATGAGACTTCTGCCAGTGAATTTCCTTTGGTTCGGCTCATAGATGTTTTTTGTCGAGTGAGCCGAAACCTGACGATATTTGCTGCCATGAACAAATACTGTAGTTCGGCTGATATTTTGGTCGAGTAAGCCGAACCCGTAACTGTACATTCCATTTGTTATTTTTACAGGGAGCCTGATTCGCTTCAACCAACTGAAACAACACAAGACTTGATGATACTAGTGATTGATCAGTTTGCACAACCTCCTGTTAGTAATCTTCGAAGAAGAAGAGTTGAGCCCGAAAGTGATGACGATGATGCTTGTCACTGTAACCTTTGTAACAGTGTTGCAATCTTCAACAGGATCGACAGGGTGACTGGTGGACCCAGGATGAACAAAGATGGGGGGATTATTCTTAGATCTGGGCGTCAAATTAACTAATTTTATGAATTTGATGTGGACCTAAGATTTCACTAAGTTTATGTATTGGATCGGATATATACCAAAAGGTGTTCCTAGTTTATGCAATATGATGCATGACTTAAGGTTTGTTTTAAATGTTATTGATATCATGGCTAAAGTATTGGGATGTTATGTTAGTGCTATCATGGTTAAAGGTGTCCATTAACGTTAAATGTTAAGAGTTTATGCAAGAGAAACTGAAATTTCGATTTAAAAGCAAAAGCTGCATTACATACATACCGCCCTTGGAAAGTTCTATGGAATTTTCAATACTAGCTTCGGCTTATACACCAAAAAAGTAAATTACATCTGAACCTACATAATAGAAAACTACGTTGCATGTCCACCTTAAATGCTCGCCATGCATGAAGGTTCGGCTCAAAACCAAAATCACAAAATGGAGCTGAACCTGCTCCTGTCCAACATTTCAGCTCTTTCTTAGAAATCCTTCTTCCATCTCTTCAAGTCCTAGGGTCAATGTTAGGAGTGATTCAACACATTATCTATCTTTTACATCACATTCTATATCTTTTTCATCACTTTCCTCATATTTTTCATCACTTTCTCTATCTTTTTCATCAATTTCCTCATCATACTCTTCATCACTTTCCACTATTTGGTACATTTCTTGAACTTTGTTGTCACCTTCTTAATCGGATAAATTACAGTATTCACGTTCACGTTTATTGGACATTGTGAGTTCCCTCCAAAGACCCATGTGCTTCCTATAATCCACACACCATTCCTCCGAGTGATTTGTCAATACCCGAGGATAATATGCATAATAGGAGATTGGAGGTAATGGGCAATGAATACTAACCTTGAGACCGATAAAATGATTCTTGTCAACATGTCCAATAAAGACTCGTTTACCCTTCACATCTTCACCATATGCAAATCCCATCGGTGCGTAAGTTTCATTCAATCCATTTGAGAAAAAATAGACCACGCAATGAAAGGTCTCCGCAATGAGAAAACCACAAATTGGAAATTCCATCCACATATCCATGTAATCCTTTTACCACGCCCTTTATATGTTTTACCATTTTCTCAAACTCTTCCATTAACCCGGCTTCTCCCTTTGTTCCGTCTCTAAAAAATCTAAAGTAAAATTGACGGTTGTATAACAAGGTTAGTAACATCATCTCTCGAATATACGTGCATTGTTTTCCCTCGTGACTAGCCTCCAAAGCAAAAGGACCCAATTGACTTGCCACCACATGATATCCACAATTGCCATATTTGGGAACTTCCTCTATGTTTATGATGTGGTTATGGATGAACTCGGGAAAGAATTTGATGCACCTTTCCATTCTAGTTTGTTGTTTGGACTTGAGAGGTGTCTTGAGAGGTGTCTTGACCGTCGGCTCGGTGAGAGGCATGACACCACTTGATGAGGCTCCATTGTTCAACCTAGCTTGTTTATTTGAAAGACTTGGGGTTACCTCCATTCCCATTTTCTTCATTGCGTTCATTTCCTCTAAGTACTTGGATCGGTGGTGTTCAAATCCGGATAGATCCCTATCCGTTGCGACTATCCTTGTGAGTATTCTTTTTACCTTCCTTAGTAGCTTTGTACTTTTTCTACCTTTCTCTCTACCTACATACGGTTCCTTCACACTTCCTTGATGTGTGGGAAAAAGTGAGGCTTCACATCAATCATGAGCTTTCTCCTTTGAGGACCGTTCATTTGATCATACTTCTTCAAATATAGAAACCCCAAGTCTGTCTTTTGAAACGGTTCTGCCTATTCGTCTCTTAGTTGCCTTGAGGAGGTTCAAAACTCATTTGCTTCCAAAAAGGATCAATATCCGCCAAAGGTATGTTCTTAGTAGGGTAGCCGGCCATAACATGTCGACATGAAAGCCCCATTGTGTCCTCATTTTACAATGACAATTGTCCTTGGGTTTACTTTGAAACTTTTACAACAATTTCACTTCCCCTTGCAAGAGTTCAATGCACTTATGAGTGATGTTCCCTTGACCCATGGACTATCCAAATAAGAAGTATGCCCATTTAGAAGACTAAATTCAAATTGAGTTTTGATTCTTAAGATATCTTATTGAAATAAGAATTCATCGCTTCGAAGACGGTGACGAATGTGTCACAAACCCCAAAAAGATTACCCTTAAACCGAGCATGAGCCGACTCCGCGATACTTGTAGCTTGATTATCAAAGTGTTTGTGTTGATTTGTATAAGCATATATGAATCTAAAGTAATGATGGGTCAACAATTGTTTCTCCAAATATTCAACAACCAAAGGGAAATCCTTATTCCAATGAGCCTTAAACTCTTTTAATTTCTCATCAAACACTTCTGGCGTGATTGACCAAACCAAAGCATCCCATGCATTGCAAAATGCTTCCCACTTCCTATGAAATCTTTTATACCTCGCTAGAAACTCTTTCCTTTTTAGCATCTTGCTCATCCTTTGGTAATCTAACAATCTTCTCTAATTCGGATTGAACCCTAAGAGGATTAATCATCGGATGACACTTCTTCTCAATATTTGTCCATATATGAAACGTACAAAGAAAGTTCACGGCATTGGGAAATACCTTACGTATATCCCACATTAAATCTTCTTCTTGGTCGGTTACCACCACCTTAGGATACCATTTGGGCCATAGATAAGTTCCTTACACTTCTCTAACGCCCATTTATAACTTTCTTTCTTCTCGTCTCTCAAGAAAATAAAAGCCGCGGTGAATGGTGCCTTTGTTGACGTATGCCCCACAATGTTCAACAATGGCATCTTGTACGTACAGTCCATAACAACAACTTGTGGGAAGCATAAAGCCAATTTGATGCATTTCGGATGTGCAAGAAATAGGTGAGAAACTTGATTCTTCTCATCCAAAAGCTTGTCACACGTGTAACCATTTTCCATTGCCAAATACATCAATTGTTGCATCACAGTTCTATCTTCAATTTCCTCCTTCTTAAATTTTCTCTTTGCGGTGTATATGGTTCTCCTCATTGACTTGTTTTGCGGATCATCCTTATTTAACTTGGAAATAATTCTACCAACCGGAACACGTGCAGCCAACAAGTTTCTAACTTCCACAGCTTCTTTGGGTTTAAGCCTTGCAACGTGAGGGTGTCCGTGGAGATCGTGTGGACGCTTATAGTTATGCCGACAATCCATTACATCATTCATCGTCCATTTGTTGTCAAACTTCCAAAGATTGAAAACTAGCTTGAAGGGGCAATTAAATTTGTTTTGGACTTGTACACCCTTGTTGTCTTCCTTTCATATACATAATTCTTCCCTCGTTGATCTCTTTTAACACCTTTTCTGTCACACATCATCACCAACCGCTTTTGTGAAGTTTTTCTACCAATAACAAGGACGCCATTTATTTTGTTTGCGTGATCTTGGGCCCAAATTTGTGCTTCCTCCCTTGTATTCCAACGCTACATGGTCACAATTTTAAGATTTAGGGTTGGAATACAATTAACTTATTCGAGGATAATAGACAAAAAAGAGTTGGTTACCTACCATTTGAAGACCCATGCACCAAATAATGGTCTCTACAATCTTCATAGATGGTTTCTACTGCTTCCGACTGATCTTCAAGTACATCTTCAAAGTATGAAGATTTTACTATGGGTACAATCTAAAAAAAATGAGGGTTAGAAGAGGATTACGTGAAAACTAAGCTGGTTCGGCTTATCTAAAATAACACATGAAAGAGCCGAACCATGGAAAACAAGGGTTCGGCTCATTTCTTTCAACACAGAAACAAGCCGAACTCACTCCTGTGGTTCGACTTTTTCCTGAAACCGGGTTCTGCTACAAATATTATAAAACTTATGAGCCGAACCGTACTGCCATTTTCCAAAGGTGAGGTTCGGCGGAAAATAGAAAAAAGACGAATACGCCGAACCCGGTTCCTCCCCATATAAGTGTATATGGTTCAGCTCATAAATTTTCCGCCGAGCTGTTTTACCGACACTGGTTCGGCTGAAATTTTATAGGCCGAACCTGCTCCTGTAAGACGAAAATGGCGGAAAAATCACAACTTTTTTTTGATTCAAGCTATGAAAACGAGTCAAGACAAGAGATTTAAGCACACCTGGGTATCATCAACGATGAGTTCTTCTTCCATGTACTCATCCTCCGATTTTGGCTCAAAATATTCATCATAATCATCTTCTTGAGTTCCTTCATAGTGTAAAGTAGTTCTATAATCCAAGAAATGACCCATCTCCGAATCGGGAGGGATGTAAAACTTATCTTTCTCACTATCTTCACCTGAATCCATCACTTAGAACACAAAAATAACAAATTTCACTCAAAACCCAAAACCCTAGGTTTTTCTTTTTTCTCCCCCTTTTTCTCTCTTTCACCAAACACAAAATTCTAGACACAAAAATCTGATTTTTGTTAGTTTTAGTTTAAATGTAATCATTAACACTAATCATTTGTATTAATCACATAATTAGACACTAATCAAAATGGGGGTAATTTGGCAATTAAAAAAGTATTTTTAATAAGGGATGGCTAAAATTGGGGTTGGCGTCTCTATTTTGGACTATGTGTAAGGGCTATGCTAATATTGGGTTTTTGCCAGGGGCTAAATTCCAGCTCTTGTTATAGGGAAAACTAAATTGTCTATAGGGAAAGCTGACTTTTGGTCAAAACAGTTGACTTTAAATAATTGGGGTGGAAATAAATATCACCCTAAATCGTTCTTCCGCCAGCTAGCCTTCTTCCCCTCTTTTCCTTTTTGATTTATTACTTTGAGATTGAGATGGTTTTATATAAAAATTATTTATATTATTTTTTAAATAAATCAAATATTGTTACCAAAATTAAACCACGGTTTCTTACATAATCGCTTGATTACTGAGTTCAACATCATGATTTAAAAAGATCATGTCAGACTTATCAGTACTACATTCTTTATCTTACGTACAAGGTTTGTAGATTTTGTTTCGATGTTTTTTTAGATCATGGAGATGAAAATTTAACGGTGAAACTTGTTAAAATGTGTAATACACGAAGATTTTGATTCAAAAGGGGAGGGAGGTAAATCAAATTATAGGTTAATCATTTTCCTTAAGAGACAATGAGATTGATCTATGGTATTTTCAGTGATTAATATTTTATCAATTTTTTTTTTTTTTTGGAAAACATAGAAAAAGTAAGAAAAAAGTTTAACTGCCAAATATCCGCCATCCACGTGGCAATATCTCACGACATGGAGCAGGATAAACCAGAAGGATGAGAAGCATTGAAGCATATCCAAACAACCATCATGCAAATCACGAGACAAGATCAAGGGCTCAAATCGAGTCAAGGAAGTCAGAAGGAGCAGGAGACGTACCTGACTTCACGATATGAGAAGGGAGACGTGTCACCCTTCGGGTGGAACACCATAACAGCACCAACGACGCGTGGAGCGGGGAGCCTAGGATACAACAATTCCCCGATGCATTGAGCGGGAAAGGCAAGAACATCTCATACCCTACCCTAGCCTAGGTAGGGGCACGTGTCGCTCATGCGAGCCGAGTGCCCGACAAGGTCAAGCGGGAAAGGCAAGAACAGCTCATGCCCTACCCTAGCCTAGGTAGGGGCACGTGTCGCTCATGCGAGCCGAGTGCCCGACAAGGTCAAGCGGGAAAGGCAGAACATCTCATACCCTACCCTAGTCTAGGTAGGGGCACGTGTCGTCATGCAAGGAAAGATTGCCTGATGGTCTAAGCGGGCGATACAGGGAAAGTGGAAGACAGTTCATAGCCTAGACCATGATGAGGGCACGTGTCGACCATGCAAAGCTAATGACCCGATGATCTCGGCGGGTATGAAACAAGACAGCAAGAGACATTAACGGGACAAAAGAGTACTTGGAAGCCATGCACCAGGAAGTCACCGGCGGGGATAAGATGAATACTTCATCACTAAGGGAAATTGCTCAGCCATACAGACAGCAGCACAGATACCCAGAATGCACGTGTACTCCTCTGGTGGGACCCCAAAAGGGCTATTAATGGGGAACTCTACCCATTGGACAAAGGGGGACCAATCTGAGAGAATCCTAGATGAGAGAAAGTGAGAGATATTTGTAATCTGATAGTTATCCTCTGTGAAGTTTCAGTTCTCATCTGTAATATCTCCAATTACTCCTGTAATCATCAAAAACATAGTGAAAAATCTCCCTCATAGGAGCCGAGGATAAAAGCACATTCATGTGCCGAACCTCGTAAAATCTCTTGTGTCATCTATTTCTTTTAAGTTTTGAATCACTACACACCTCACCGTACTCGCACTTTATACCACCTTCGATACATCAGTAGGACTTAGTGAGATATCAACCTTAAGATCCACCGACAGATTTTTGGTTGTTACAGTGGCGCTAGAAACAGAGACTGAGTAAAAAATTTATTATTCCTAGTGATATGACAATGCTCCCAGCTGGATTCATCTCGCGGGATTCGTGATCTACGGAACCAGCAGTACGAAGGCGTCCATCAAGGGGAAATACGCTAATCATCCATTTTTTGTTTGGTTTCTTGTCCATATCATCTTTTTGCAGAAAGTCAGGACATGGAGAAAACAAAGGACGTGCCAAAGAAAGGATATGTTCACCAAAAGCCTACACATGAAGTAATCACGGCAAAACCACCACCGCTTCAACCTACCAAGGATACGACTGTCAAGGAACTAATCGGCAAAAGCGCGGCACACGTTGAAATATCGACTGTCGGAGTTTCCCAGCGAAGGACCCGATCTCAGTCAAACAAAGAAAATGATCTGCCAGACAATCAGAACTATGACGTACAAAGCCAGATGACTCGAAAAAACGCAACAGCTATCGCATCAGCAGCGATCTCGACGGCTGAGAAGGAGGCTGGAGGCAACAAAATCAAGCAGATGGAAAGAACTGGTGAATCCACAGCAAAAACAAGTTCTCAATTGCAGCTGTTCGGAACACCTGAAGATAATGCCCCTAGCCGCCAGCCAATGACGACCGCCTTACCAACCACGGGATTCCAAGAGACATTCATGGACCAAAGACGCCAACTGGAGGAAATAACAGCGTCAACCATTCAAGAAGAAGCGGGAATGGCCCAGGCGGATACGCAAAACCCAACCACAACTCAGGAAGCGGGGAAGGGCGCACCCCCGACAAAGAGGATCCAACGACTTCCAGAAGGAAACCAACAGAACGACACAGACGGAGAAACAAAACCAGGATTATGCCGAGGCATTAGAGATACTGGCCCGGGAAAACCTGAAGCTTAAAGCCAGGGTCACCCAACTCACACCACTGATACCGTTGGAGGACGAAGCAAACTCTCAGGCGGACCCCAAGATAAAGCCCAGAGGAAAGGCCGCGGCAACATCAGAACATCGGGAACAAAATGCCAAACACCTGAGCCAGGTTGGAGACTCTGAAGGATCGACATACACTCCAGGGAAGAGCCGACACAGGTGGACTCGCCCCGAGGCAGGGAAGCCCGTACAAAACAACAATGATGACCTACGTGGTGTTAGGTGCTCAAATCACCTACTCAAG
>JAJJMA010256824.1:0-12542 GCA_023529015.1 Papaver nudicaule | reverse complement strand
CTTGATATGTCTAAGGCTTATGATAAACTTGAGTGGTCTTTTTTGGAAAAAGTTTTACTTAAAATGGGTCTCTGCCCCCATTGGGTCAAACTAATCCTGAATTGTTTATCTACTGTCTCTTATTCTATCCTGATTAATGGTGTCCCAACTGGTCTCATTAAACCTGAAAGGGGATTAAGGCAAGGAGATCCTTTATCTCCTTATCTTTATATCCTCTGCTCTGAAGCTCTTTCTTCCTATATTGACAAACTCACAAGAAATAGTGACATCTCTGGTGTTAAAGTTCATAAGAATGCCCTTGTTATTACTCATCTCTTGTTTGCTGATGATAGCCTCCTCTTTTCTAGAGTTTCTGCCATGGACTTCTCTCACATAAAAAGTTATCTCCACAAATATTGTTTGGCTTCTGGTCAGGAAATAAATTTTGATAAGTCGGGTATCCTTCAGTCCTGGTATTGATCCCTCCTATAAAGATGCTATGGCTGATCTTATTGGAATCCGGAATAGAGGTCTGGGAGAAAAGTATCTGGGCACCCCTATAGAGTTTAAGAAATCTAAGATTGAAACCCATATGGGTATTCTAGAATCTATAGATAATAGAATTGGTTTCTGGACTAATAAACTCTTAGCTCAGGCTGCTAGGACTTCTTTAGTTAAACATATTGGGCAGGCCATCCCTCTTTATCAAATGGCTGGCTTTTTGATCCCCAAGGACTTATGTAGGGAAATGGATACTCATCTAGGAAAATACTGGTGGGGGGAATTTCAGGATCCTAAGGATAGGAAACTTCACTACCTTGGCTGGGATGTATTATGTTCCCCTAAGTCTGAAGGAGGGCTAGGTCTTAGGAAAGCTGAGCTCAATAATGTGGCTATGATTGCCAGGAATGCTTGGAAAATCGTAGAAAATCCTGATTCTCTTATTGCTTCTGTGCTCAAAGCTAAATATTATCTTTATACTGATTTTTAAAATGCTACATGTCTCAAAACTTGTTCTTGGACTTGGAGATGTCTTTTAAATATCAAGGAATTAATCAAACCATTTATCTTTTGGATTGTTGGTGATGGCAAATTTATAAACCCCTGGTGTGATAAATGGATTCCTGGTTTAGGCTCTGCTAAACCAAATCCTTTTACCCCTGCCGATCCTTCTATGAAGGTGTCTTATTTTATTAATGAAGGTACCAGATCCTGGATTCCATCCAGGCTTTCCACCCATTTTGATGATGCTTCTATCCAGAATATTTTCACCATCCGGTTATCCACTCATGACAAGAGGGCTTGGGAGCTTTCAAAGGATGACAAATTTAGTTCTAAATCTGCCTATCTGGGCTCAGAGGTCTTAGACCAAGCCCAGATAGAAAACTTTGGAAGTCTATTTGGGGTATCAAGGTTGCTTACAAAGTACAATTGTTCCTCTCGAAAGCTGCTAGAAATTGTCTTTCTACTAGGATTAATGTTGACATTAGAACGCATATAGCCTGCACTACCTGCACTAGTTGCCCTAGGTGTAATGGTCCTCCTGAAAATGTGATGCATGCTCTTGTAACTCGTCCTTTTGCTTCCTCTGTTTGGGCTAGTCCCCCCTTTAATATTTCTACTGTTTCTTATACTTATCTCAATCTCCATGACTGGCTTTACTTTCATCTAGTTAATCCTGTTACTACTGTTCATAGTGATCTTAAACCTTTATTTGCTACCTTCCCCTGGTCTCTTTGGAGCCATAGAAATATCATAGTTAATGATCAGAAAGTTGAACCTAAAGGTGCTGCCATTGCTAGAGCCATATATATGGCCAACTATAAACCCAACCCTGCCCCTTCTAGGTCTGTGAATAATGTCATTAATGCTGATAAATGGGTGCCTCCTCCTCCTAGATGGTTTAAAGGCAACACTGATGGTGCATTTGACCTTGTTTCTCTGGCTAATGGTGCAGGTTTTGTTATAAGGGACTCTTTGATAAAAATCTTCTTTTCTGCAGCCATAACTTTTCAAGTCTTATCTCCTGAAGAAGCTGAAGCTCGTGCTATATGGGGTCTTTTGAAGAAAGCTATGAAGCTGCAAATTACTCACCTTATTGTGGAAAGTGATGCTTTGGTCCTAATCAACCAATTCTCTGCTGGAAAGTTTGATGGAAGTCAAAGCACGGATGCTATTTATAAAGACATTAAGCTTTTCTCTTCTTCTTTTGTTGCTCGTAAGTTTAAGTATGTACCTAGAGATTGTAACAATGTTGTTTATTCCCTTGCTAAATGGGCAAAAGAGAACAATCATTCCATGTATTGGTCCAGACCTCCAGGTTGGCTAGTGCCGACTGTTGAGACTGACCATTAGCCCTTTGTGGTTTTCACTTTTGATTTTTTTGGAGGCTGTGGTGATTTAATGGGAACTGTGATCCTTCAAAAGTCATCACACTAAAAAGCAATAACCATGACGATTTTCATAAATAGTCACAGTTGCATAGGAAAACCATGACGATACAACGAGCTCCCCAGTATCCCAACAGTCGTCGGAACAAAATGTATTGATTTCTTCTGAGGATCTCAAATCTCTGCCCAAAATCTGTCTCAAAAAATATGGATTCTTCTTCAAGATAATGTTTTCTCTCACTGATCTCAACACCATTCTTACTAGGAAATCAACAAGTAACACCCGGAAAGAGAAAAAGATTAACCTCTAACCAGGTAAACTCTTCATTTTTTGATCTTTCTTTTTCTTAGGGTTTTTAGTGTAGTTATACTTGGCAGTATTGCCTATGCGCTTTTATTGTTGAAATGATGTAGATCTGATTAGGTAGTTATGTGATATACACTCCATTTTCTACTGGACTAACGCCCGTAGAAAATTAGGTTAGGTAATTCAGACTGTATAATGTACTAGTTTTGAATAATTGCTGAACGGTATGCTGTTTGATTAATCTATTGTCCTTGTTCGAACAAGTTTTAACATTATCAGGAATTGTTTGAATTGCAGAACCTACGTTACACCTAAGAAGCTTTTGGATGTCAGCAACAGGCAGCTTGAGAACAATGATGGAGCATGCTTACAGATTGATGTGGAACCCTGAGTCTGCAACAACTTTTCAGACTCAGCGGAATTCTGCTCTTTGACTCGTAAGATTATTACGTTCTCAGTAAACTGACCAAATGTGTGTGTGCAACAATTCAACCAAGAAAAGGAAATCAGGTCGATGTTGTTACATGTGGAACACACTTATATGTGGGTATTGTAAATCTGGGGAAGTCAGTCTTGCTTGGCTGGAGTTGCAGTGGGAAATGGTGAAATTGTTCTGCAGTGCAGATGTCATCACTTATAACTCTTTGCAGTCTGGGCAGGAAAACAGAAAGCAAGCAGTGTTGAAGTGTGAAACTGAGATGCCTTCTTCAAGCAAAACACCCGATACCACTGCCGCTGATGATAGAGTGCCGGAATTAATTCATGGTCAATGAGAACGTGAAAAAGAGTGCACACGGCATAGCAAAAAAAGACAATGGGAAGAGATCATCATAAACAAATGAAGTTACAGAGGAAGTAAGTTCTGATTCTAATATAAAACATCTCTGGATCTAGGAAGGTAATGAACCGGACAATTCAATTACATTGGGTTCCTCATCCGACACTATTGAGGAGGTTGAGCAAAAAAGTAGAACAGATCCTCCTCCACTGGGGAAAAATGTTAAAGCTCATAAGAAGGCAGTTGATAAAAGAGGTAGTTGGACGGAAGATATGGTCAGCAGCTCGAAAAAAGCTTCCAAAGGGAGGAAATAAAAGGTAAGAACATGTTATCATGTTTCTTTAGTTGATATGCATTTGTTTTCACGTTCATAAAGGTGACTGTGATTCACATCTATGCAGTTTTATTGATTGTTGTTAACCTTCTTAGCTCAAAATTAGTTCAGCAAAATAGCTAACCCTGCATTATTAGAATCCAAGTCAGACTAGAGGGTGAATCATGTTTGCCATTTCACTCCTTTGAACTGAAAAGCTAGGATATGGCACTATTAATTATATTCAACACCTAATATGCTAAAAGTATCTAATACTGATTGCGTAAGCACTCACAGGTTTTTAGAAGTTCTTATGTTTCAATTTTCTGTTTTTTTTTTTTTTTTTTTTTTTTTTTGGTTAATAGAGAATAGAGAATGATCTAATAGCGCCTTATGAGTTTGGGTAGCACTTCCCTCCTCTCTGAAGTTGAGCAGTAAAAAAATGTTAACATTCCTAGTAAGTAAGACTTATCGATAGTTAACAGTCACCTTTTGCATTATATATGAGCAACTACTGATCACATTCTTTTTTTACATCACAAAAAGTAAGTCTTACTGATGCATTAAAAGTAAAATTCATGTTATTCCACACGAACGCTTGCATTGCTGTTAGTCGGCAATATAAATAAGTGAAAGCGCACTCTGTTATCTGTGTAAGTCATAAAACTTGAATGTTGGTTTGTTTGTAAGTAATAGTGCCTTGTTAGCGTAGTTCATTCGCGAGTTATATATCTGCATGGTATTGAATCCACAACCTGATGATAGTAATTGTTTGTTGCTGATAAATATGAATCTCTTGCTTCCCTCTTGTCTAACACAATTACTACCTTCTTGTCTCCTACATCAGGGGGCATCTAAATCTACTTGTCACCTGTGTGATACATGCGGACAGGACTTTGAATCAAGGTATGTAACCCCTTTTATCATACTGTCACAGTTTCTCCTTTTTGTTTCTCACTGCCATCACCAAATCTCCAAGATTCGTACTTATTACTATTATCATTGCGCATGACAGGAATAAATCACAGGCATTTGGGTGATACAGGACATGCCTTCCTTTTATCACGATAAATTGGTAATGGAAAACTGAACATCATCAAGACTGTCACTGGTTGCAAGCAACAGCAGAAATGTTCTCTCTCACTGATCTCAACACCGATCTTACTGCTACAACTTTGGTCATTCCTCTAAAATTGCCAGAAGAAAATAAACTTTTGCTGCTACTGTTCATTCGCATTATGGTTTTCGAGAGGAAAAATCATAGTTCGAGTGAATAATAATCAGTTGCTTTAAAAGGAAATCAAGATGTAACATGCGGAAAGAGCCTGGGATAGAAAACAGATGCAGATTAGCCAGTAACAAGGTAAACTCTTCTTTTTTTGATTTTTCTTTTTGTGATTTTCTTAGAGGTTTTTAGTGTAATTACTTGGTACAATTGTTCGATTTTACAGTTTCTCAAATTTTATTATTGCCTGTGTGCTTTATTAATGAAATGATGTCGATCTGGCCTATACTTCAAAGATCTTGAGCTTAAGATTATAGGTTATGTGATTTACTCCATTTTGCCACTGGACTAAAGACTTTAGAGAATTAGATCCCTATTCACCGTTGGATATTTAGTTAAGTTTAGGAATTGTTAAATTTGCTCATCTCCTTTTCATAACTTTGGTTTTGATATATGCGTGATTTTACAAAGGGTTTTGGTCAATTAGGTTGTTATGATATTCTCATCAAATGATTGTCTGCCTTTAACTTTTTAGATTATAATAAACAATGTCTTTCATTTCTTTCTTTTAGCATCCTTGTAATTCAGACTGTGTAATGTAGAGACGCAAGACGTTGCTCGTTTATTTGTGTATGTATGTACTTTTTAGTTTAGAATAGTTACTGAAGGGTATGCTGTTTGATTAGTCTATTGTCCTTGTCAGAACAAATCTTAACATTATCAGGAATCGTTTGAACTGCAGAACCTATGTTGCACCCAAGAAACTCAGTTGTCAGCAACAGGTAGCGTGAGAACAAAAGATGGAGCATCCTTACAGATTGATGTGGAACCCTGCGTCTGCAACAACTTTTCAGACCTCAACGGGGTAAACTATGTGTGTGTGCAAGAATTTAACCAAGAAAGGGAAATCGCTCGATGCTGTTACATATAGAACACACTTATATGTTGGCACTGTAGAACTGGGGAAGTCAGTCTTGCTTGGCTGGAGTTGCAGTGGGAAATGCTTCTGCAGTCCAGATGTCATCACCTCTTTGCTATCTGGGCAGCAAAATAAAAAGAAAGCAGCATTGAAGGGTGAAATTGAGATGCCTTTTCAGGTGAAACTCCTTATACATGATGGAGTAACAAAATTTATGGTGTATGCTACCAGACAAAAGAGTACATGCGGGAATCACAAAGCAAAAAGAGACAATGGGAAGAAATCCAGGGGGGTATCTCAGAGATCAGAAACAATCAAACAAAGGAAGTTACAGAGCAAGTATGTTCTTAATCAAAAACATGATGGGATTGAGGAAGGTATGAACCTGACAAATGACAATTCAAATGCACAAGGTTCCTCATCTAAGCAAAAGAGTAGAGCAGACAGAAGATACACCCAGCAGCTCGAAAAAAGCTTCTTAAGGAAGGAAACAAAAAGTAAGAACATATTATCCTGTTGCTTTAGATGATATGCATTTGTTTTCAAGTTCATAAAAGTGACCTTGATTCACGTTTCTGCAGGTTTATTGATTGTTGTAACCTTCTTAGCTCAAAACTAGTATAGCAAAATAGCTTGCCATGCATTATTGGTCCAAGTCAGACTAGGTAGTGAGGCTTGTTTGCCATTTCACTCCCTCCAACTGAAAAGCTAGGATATGGCACTGTTATTTATATTTGACACCTAATGTGCTTAAGGTATCTAATATTGATTGTGTAGGCACACGCGGGTTAGGAGTTCTTTTTTATGCATCACAGATGCCTTAAAGTAAAGTTCATATCATTCTGCACGAACATCTGCATTTTTGTTATTTAACAATATAAAAAAGTGAGAAACCACTCTGTTATAAAACCTGAATGTTGGTAGGCCTTGTTAGCATAGTTTATGCGCAAGTTTTATATTTGCCACAACCTGTTCCTGAAAAAGTGCATCTCCTTGCTCTTGCTTCCCTCTTGTCTAACACTAATACCACCTCCTTGTCTCCTACTTCAGGGAGCATCTAAATGACTAAATTGATCACTTGTGTGCAAACAGGACTTTGATGTACGTAACCCCTTCCATCATACTGTCACAGTTTTTCCTTGTTGAATCTCACTGGCATCACCAAAGCTTCAAAAGTGCTACTTATTAACATTATCAATGCCCATGGCAGGAATAAACTGACTGGCTGTTTTAGGGGCTGAAGGAATTGTTAGAGAAGCCGGAAAACAATATTGATATCCTAGGGGGTGTTATAAGGGGTGTCTAAAAACATTGAAAAGTCTAAATTACCCTATTGATTTTCGGTTGGATTAAACCCTAAAATCCAACCGAAATTAGCTTGCTTTCCAGATTTTCGTCTGGATGTTTACAGTTTGCATGCGTAATTTGCAGATAAAAACTAGTTTCTTAGATTGTGTCACAATGATTGTAGCCGAAATTAATGTTAAATGTGAAAAATGCAGACGAAAATTGAGTACGATTTTGTTTTTTCGTCCACATATATCCAACCGAAACTGTTAATGGCAGCACTTTCGGCTGGGTTATAGTCCAAAATCCAGACGAAATTTGCCTTTACAAAAACTTTTGCTATAGAGAATTTTCGGCAGGAATCTCATACTCTAACAAACTTTTCGTCTGGATTTTAAAAAAAATCGGCTGAATTTTGTATTTAGATCTAGACGAAAATTACTGTACGGCCAAGATTTCCCCAGATTTGAAAATTTTCGGTTGGCATACCTAAAACATTGTAGCCGAAATTAATGTTAATGTGAAACATCTGCATTTTTTCGGTTGGCATCTACCTAATTTCGGTTGGATCTACCTAATTTCGGTTGGATCTTCAAGGGGTAGTTTGGAATTAAAAAAATATGTTCGATAAGGGGTTTTGAGAAAAAGCTATTGGACAGCCCTATTTTGTCTTATTATCCGGCTTCTCTAACAATTCCTTCGGCCCCTAAAACAGCCAGTATAAACTGCACAAACATTTGGATGATACAGGACATGCCTCCCTTAAAGAAAAGTCTAGAGAGGGAGATAAATGGCAAGGTAGGGTGTTAATGCTCTGATATGCATTGCTGCAGTTTTTGTAATGGTGGCAGCAATTGCCCAACATCATGTTGTTGAAGCAGAACCTGGTTTTGGAGGATGCCATGCCAAGTGCACTGATGAGTGTATTGAGGAGGGGTTTGATAAGCCTTTCTGCTTGCTGTGATAACTTTTGCTCCGATCATTTTAAAAGTACTAGAATATATAATAGCCTGTTTAGATACAAAAAAAATCAGAAGCTTATCTTGGCAACACAATTTTTAAATGACAAAATTAACTTTTTCTGAAGCAACACTTTCTTAATTCTGATTTTTGGAGGAGAAGCAAAAATCAATTCCAAAAATCAGAAGTATTTTTGTATCCAAACATACTATAAGCGATTTTCAATACTAATCAAACAACTTTTACATGCTAGGAAAGTATTAGACCAATACTAACTCCATCCATGTTACAAAGGCTCACGTTTCATTTTCCTTTAATTTTTTGTTGAATGCAGAAGTAAATGAAACGGAAAAGGTAAAAAGAAGTAGACAGATAAGAACATTGTTGGAGATGCTCTTTTGATTGGCGATGCCGAAGAAAACCATCGATGGGCCACGATAAGTGAAAGATAAAGTGCCAGCAACTTACAATATTACGTAAGATTGCCTTGCATTTTATGGAAAATTAAGAGTTGTGATTCTGGGGCTTCACGAAAATGATGTCCCTCTACTTTTACTTAAAATATCCAACTGGTCATTTTAAGGAGTGTCAAAAGATCTTAAAATGTCTAAATTATCTTTATACTAATTCTTACTTACCCTAATATATCCCCACCCTAATTACAAACTTCCCACAAAAAAGTCAAAACTTAAAAAATCGAAACATTAAAAATTTCTCCCCTTTTCTCTCCTACTTCACTTTACTCCTCTAAAATTTTTATTTTCTATTTTTTGATCATGGATGCAACCAACAATGGTGGAACAATTATTGTTTAGTTAGTTAGTTGCAAAAACTAGATCACATTCACTTGATGAAATTAAAAAAAAACGTGAACCAGAACAACTTACGGCTGCAATCTAAAGAACACCTAACCGTAAGTAAGGTTAACCATTAAAGTTTTAGATGCAAGACCTAAGTCCATCTTAGTGGCCGTAACTTACTTATGGCTAATATCGATACTATACTTAGTAGCTTTAAGTATTTTATAACAGACAAGTCAACTTACAGCCACTAAGATGGACTTACGGCCGCTAACCTTGCGACATACAAATGTTTGATTTACGATGAACTTACGGCTGCAGTTGCTGTAATGGTGATAGCAATTGCCCAACATCATGTTGTTGTAAGGGTGTTAATGCAATGATATGCATTGCTGCAGTTGTTGTAATGGTGATAGCAATTGCCCAACATCATGTTGTTGAAGCAGAACCTGGTTTTGGAGGATGCCATGGCAAGTGCACTGATGAATGTGTTGAGGAGGGGTTTGATAAGCCTTTTTGCTCGCTCAAATGTGTTAACTTCTGCCAGGGCCGGCCCTGACATTTTCGTGGCCCCATGCAGAGAAAGAAGTAGAGTTCAAAAATTAAACACATAATTGTGTATATTAGCCGTCTGCAAACTCATTTTACCATGGTCTAACCCATCCATGCATTAGCAGATTCATTGCAAATGCTTCATAACAGTAATGAAATAACTGATGCAACAAGCATAAGATAGTTTCAATTTTCAAGCTTTCAAAGACCAGGAAGAAACACAAAAAGCTCTCATCAACAATGGAAAGGAGAGAGAGTGTCAGAGAGGAGAGAAGAGGCGATTCTTCATCAGCAACACAAATCGGATGGAAAACCTTTGATTTCATGCATCATCAACTGGGAAATCAAGACGGATTCAAGATAGAAGAAAAGGGAAAGGAGGTACGTCATTTAGTATCTTATTTACAAAAGAGATTGGGCTATGGATGGTTAGTACTTTTGCTGAAGCCTTGAAAGAGAAAACATCACGATCCAAATGGACCAGAAGAAGTGGAAATTTTGCTTTTCTCTTTGAAAACTTAACAAATTCAAGAGGAGACTTTATTAGGATTACGAGAACAGACGTTAATAGAGCTAGCTCTCGTGCTCTATTAGTTCCTAGAGGAGAAAAGGATTTTGGGTGGTGGAAATTTAAAGAGCTGTTATCAAAGCTCCTCAACATCAAGAATATTCAGGAGCAATCAATTCCATCAAGCAAAGAATTTCCAAGGAATAGTGACGCCCAAATCACCAAACAATACCGTACTTTTGCTTGTCATGCTGAAGGTAATATGTCCTGGAATCAGGTGGCTAAGGAGATTGCATTAAAGCTAGGATGGGACAGGTATCTTAAAATTAATGTCTTCAACAACAACTCTGCTAGCTTTTAACCTGAAAATGACAAGGAATGGAATAGTTGTTGGAAACCCATCAGATGGATGGTTAATGGTACATCAATCGAAATTAAAAGATGGATCCATTTTGATGAAGATATTCCTACTCAGGTCATAAATAACTCTCAAAAATGGGTGATTATTGAAAGATTACCGGAATATTTATGGACAAAAGAAAACTTCAATATCATCGGAAAGAAGTTGGGAGGTTTAACGGAAGTTGATATGAGTACAGCTAACAAAACATCAAGTTTTGTGAGACTAGGAGTTAAAGGGAAATTACAAGAAATCCCGGTAGCGGTGGAGGTAACATTGGAAGGAAGAAATCACACTTTAGCAGTCATCTGGGATTGGAAATTTACGCCGGAAAAAAGGGTTACCGGTCATCAGTACAGGAACGGGATAATCAATCTGGAGAGAGAGAATACCAATGCAAATTCAAAGTCAAAAGTAACTGACAGACAGCAGAGCATCGGTACGCAGCACGTGTCAGACAGAAGCTTTACACATCAGAAGAATTCAAATTCAAATCCTAACACTGTTCCTAACCCGATAAAACGTTTATTTGAAAAATTCAAAACATCAAAGGAGAAAGCGGTATCGGGCCAGAACAAAGTTAACAACGAGCCCAGACAAAGGTCCATTATCGACTGCTTCAATCGATTCAACGAACTTCAGCTGACTCAGACTATACCGAACTTGAATGAGCCGATTCAGCCATCTGAGAGCATGGAGTACAACACTACAGAACCAATTTCTTCAGCGGATTTTGTAGAGAATATTGCGACTGAAGAAACGCCTCAAATTGTACAGCAAACTATGGAATCTAATTCTGTAGAATTTGTGGAGAATATTGTTACAGAGGAAAACTCTAGAATGACTCAAAATAAGGTGATAGTTTCTAATACAAGGATGCAGGAAAATCAAAACAACACAATGTCAGATATGAGAGACAGGGTGAAAAGAAAGATAATTTTTAACACAGTTGATCAATTAATGGATGCAACCATAAATATTGGAGCTGGTTTTGGGGATAAAGAAGACAAAACGATATTGGTGTATGCAGAAATTGTGGCAAAGCATCTAAGAATAGGTGAAGAAAGAATCAATAACCCTCTTAAAAGAATAACAGCAATCATTAACAGTGAAGACACAATTGAAAATACAGTTGAAACAAGTCCAGCTAATGGAGTTGGCAATACTGCAAACTTGGAATCAGATGGTTTAAATGGATCTTAAAATTCTGAATTGGAACATGAGAGGTTTAAATGCTTGGGAGAAAATGGAAGCTTTAAAAGATCTAATAAGGAAAACAAGACCAGTATGTGTTATGATTCAAGAGACACACATGATGAAAGTAACAGATTATATGGTGAAGAATTTATGGGGAAATGAACAGCATGAATGGAGAGCAATACCATCAGAGGGATTATCTGGTGGACTTCTAACTATATGGGATTCTAGTTTATTACAATGTGTTGATGAATTAGTTGGTCCTCACACTTTATCCCAGAGATTCAAATGCATAAATGAAGACTTTGAATGGTGCTTAACTAATGTGTACTCACCTTGCTCATATTGGGGCAGGCTTGAGTTTTGGGAAGAGTTAGAAGACCTGATGGGCTGGGTAACTGAAAATTGGTGTGTGGCAGGAGATTTCAATGCTACAAGAAGAAGAAGAGAAAGAAACAAACCTGGTGGATCTGCAAGGGGAAGAAGACTTTTCAATGAATTTATGGAAGATCATGAGGTGATAGATCTCCCATTAAATGGGGGTATGTATACTTGGTCAAACATGCAACAGGATGCACTGCTCTGTAGGCTAGACAGATTCTTAGTATCAAAACTATTTCAAGAGAAATTTCCATTACTCACCCAAACTGTTCTCACTAGAACCACATCTGATCATTCCCCTTTACTTCTCACAACTGCCAACATTAACACAAAAAAACCTCCATTCAGAATTGAGAGCTATTGGTTTGAGCATCCTGATTTCTTAAAGAATTTACAAACATGGTGGACTTCTTTTGAGTTTCAGGGGACTCCTAGCTGCATTATGTCAAAGAAGTTTCAAAATTTAAAGCACATATTGAGAAGATGGGCAAAAGAGACTTATGGAAAAGCAGAGGAAAAGAAGCAAAACATAACAGAGCAGATTCA
>JAJJMA010256818.1:0-15772 GCA_023529015.1 Papaver nudicaule | reverse complement strand
GAATATTCTCTGGAATTTTCACACGGGTTAAGCTCTGACTCCTTTATCTCTTAGTTGGACATTTTTATCACGAAATATCTTCTGTGGTCCATCTAACGAATCTCAATGAGTCAATAAGATAAAGATTATCTCTGGTCTGTTGGATTTCTATCTTGAAGTGTTTTTGAACTAACAAAACACTTGGCAGATAAATGTTAAAAGAATTCCAATTGAGATAAATCTCTGCTTACTTGGTTTACAAGTTAGGGTTTCCTAAACTTGTGGGACAAGTAACTAGTTGCTTAATTCCAAAACAACCTATCTTATTGAGAGCTATAAATAGAGGATTATGGGACGAAAAACCGCAAGCATCAAGCATACGTGAGATTTCTCTGTGGAATTGACCGTAAACTCTTTTCACTTCGGTGAATGCTTGTTGTGGTATAGTCATCCTCTATTAGGTAGCAGTTCCTCTGTGGGAATTACCTAACGACTATAAAGACTTCTCTTGAGAGTTGGGAAGCACAAGTAGGAGATTGAGACCTTAGTGGTTGAAATCGGAGTAACCTGTAACCTTGGTAAGCTGATCACGTTCTTGTCTATGCTACGGTCCTTCTCTTCTGATATAAGGCCATTCAAGAACTGATACGTTACACACAGGGTTGAAAGGAAGCAATGCACGGCTGCACTCGGCGTTGTAAGACCTAGTTAGCTCCAGTTGTATAAGTTTCTTAAGTGATTCTTCGTTTACAACTGAGGTAAAGACAAGTTGGGCATAGTTTACTCGGTTTAATTGTCAGCCCCCGCTTGTAAGTAGATTTCCGTATGACCTGGAGCAATCCGAAGGAAGTCACTTTGTGTATGTCAAACTGATAGAGAACAGTTCAAACATACAGTTGATAATTGAGGTTGCAAAGCCGGAATTATTGACACTAGCCTTTAACAGCGGTTAAAGCAACTCCTAGGCCTGTAAAGGACGGCAGCTTGGGGAATCAAGTGCGTGACGATCTGTGGGGGGATCTAGAGACGTAAGGAGTGCGACAGTAGCCAGTTCACTTTAAGGGTTGGAATTGGTCTCTGCTACATCCCAGACCGAAGTCTTATAGTAGGCTAGTGTGTGTAGGCAGTTTGTATTGTGCGGTGTTCTATCTGGACGAGGTCTCGAGGTTTTTCTACAGTTGTAGTTTCCTCGTTAAAAAAATCTCTGGTGTCTTGTGTGCTTTACTTTCCGCATTATATTCTCTGATTATATAATTAAAGCAAACACAAGAAGTACGTTATTCATAACCTGATCGTTGTCCCCAATCCATCCATTGGATTTACCAAGACCTTGTCTTGTGTCGGACTGATCCTTGAGATCCAAACTCAGGTTACAGATTTAGATATTGATTTTTGAGATCGTCCATATCTGACCATAAGACTCACGAGCCCAAATGAAAAGTTGGTTGTATTTCAGTACCCCTGTTTTTTCAAATGTACCAAAGATTATTCCTAGCATAGGCTGACAAGGACAAAGTGCTCTGTAAATATTTCCCATCGAGTTTGAAAGAAGAGGCTCTAGCTTGGTATGATATCCTACCAGTGTGTTCGATTTCATCATTCGATGACTTGTCCAAGGTTTTCTTACTTCATTTCCTCTACAACAATTCATCGAAACCTGGAGTGGAGAAATTGTTTAGCATTAAGGTACAACCCAAGGAGCCCACTAAAAGCTTGACAGAAAGATGGACCGCGCAATGCGTGAGAGTTGTAAATGGAGCCACAGAAAAGGATAGAGTCCGAGCTTACCTGAACACACTCGATAAAGAACATCCCCTATACGAGAAGCTTTTCTCGAAAAATGTTGAAACACTGCAAGACCTTAGAAAATACAAAAGGGAGCGAATCGCACTAGAAGAAATCAAGGAACATGCATCACAAGGAAAGAACGGCATCTCGAAACAAGTGCACTCGATGAAAAACTTATCCTTGGAAGAGCGAGATGAAGTCAAGAGGCTTGTGGAACCTCTCAAGAAAGTACTGTTAGGGACAAGTCAAGATCAATCTATGGAAAACCAAGTGGGGGACACCTCAAAAAAGAAAGACAAAATGATAGTGGGCGATATGGAAACGAAGGAAAGTTCGGTGATGAAAGGTACAACGATAACAAAAGGTATAATGAAAACAAAAGCAATGATTCCCGAAGAGGATACGAAAGAGGATTCTATAACAGGAAGTTCGGAGTACCAAGATCTGGATTCCCTCCTTTTCAAGACAGAAAGCTCCCGAAGCTCAGTGTACCTCTCGAAGTAGCATTGCGATGCATCGAGCAATCCGAATCAACAAGTGAAATTCGTTATCCAAAACGTAGGGGAATTCAACCATCACATACGAGAAAATCGAGGGATTTCTGCCAATGCCACAAGTTTTATGGACATTCCACCGAGAATTGTGTCACAACACAAGATCAGGTTCATTACTTCATTTCGAAGGGAAAATTCGATCATCTTTTGGGATTACCAAACCCACCTCCAGGCCAGCCACAACCGAAATAACAAAAGAAACATGAGGCATACATAATAACAATCGATCGAGATATCCCAAGGTTCTATGATTGTAATACGATAGTACATGCATAAGTCAGCGAATATAGTTCAGAAATAGTATCACTGATAGAATTCACAAAAGGGACTTCGAAGGAAAAAAGATAATTAGTGTAGCTATAAAGAAACCTCTACAGGAATTGCAAAAGGAGCCAATCTTCTTTTCTACTGCAGATATCCCAGATGGAGGAAGGTCACACAATGACCCTTTGGTAATAACTTTACACATCGAAAAAATGGCAATGCCAAGATACTCGTGGATCCAGGAAGTTCCGTCGATATACTTTTTGGTAAGACTCATGATCAACTATTTGGAAAGGATTCAACGTTAGTACCTTCGACATACAATGTGTTTGGCTTCAATGGTAAACCATCGGTACCCAGGGGAGAGCTACCACTAACAGTCTATGTGGGCAAGCTTGAACTACCTACTCCATTCTGTGTGGTACATATTGATTCTCCATACACTGCTATTGTGGGGAGACCTTGGTTAGATGGTTTAATGGGAGTAGCTTCCACATTTCACAGAAGAATCCAATTCCCAACACCAACTGGAATAACAGAAATAATGGGGGATCCTGTTGAAGCTCTTATCTTTAAGGAAATAGACGTACAACAAAGGAAAGGCTCGAAACAAGATTCGGGGAGTCAGAATAAGCAGTTAAAAATAATAGAATCTAGTATTAAAGAGTTCATCCCCGAAATAGAGGTAGGAATGGCCATGAACTCCATGAAAAAACCAAAGACAACTCCACAACCAATCATGGAACCTGTTCAGCTAGGAAAAGGTCCATGGTGCAAGGACAGGGAACAATTTATGATAACAAACAATAAACAAAACGACGCATCAACGTCTTCAAAGAAAGTAGTAACTGAAGTAAGATCGAACATCATTGAAGACAACAAAGTGATCACTGAGGAAGATCCCTTCTGGACAGGCCCTTATGCCATCGAAAAAGCATCAGGAAATGATACCTACAGTTTGATCAACTTCGAGGGAAAACGATTCAGCACTCCAGTCGAAGGAAAGTATTTAAAGCACCTTATTTACACTCCAAATGTAATCGAAGCAACTTGATTATCATCATTTAGAAGAATAAATAAAGAGACAGCTTGACCTGTTATATCTTGATTCAAACTTCAGATCCTATTCGATTAGGCAAAAGTCCTACCTGATTAGGCACTTCTCCTAAGAGCAAGCACTATGGTTCTCTATTTGGGGAGACTTTGTTATTGAATGGCGAAATGCAACCACTATGGTGCAAAATTTCGCCATTCAATGGCAAAATTGGTCGACTTTGCTATTGCCTGCTACGGGTTCGTAGCAGGCAATAGCAAAGCCGAAGCGAGGCGGAAATCCAATTCCCGCAGGGCGGAAATCGGATTTCCGTAAAATTTTCAAAAATACTTATAATATTTTCTCTGCGGAAATCCAATTTCCGTAAAATTTTGTGGCGGAAATCCGATTTCCGTCTCCAAATAGCTAAGACCACCGTGGTTGCCATTTTTTCGCCATTTCTGCCTTTCTCTTTTGCTATTGAATGGCGAAGGCTTAGGCCACCATAGTGCTTGCTCTAAGGCCTCGATGCCATATAAACGAACGGACCATGATGCCACTTCTCCTAAGGCCTCGATGCCATATAAACGAACGGTTCATGGTGTCATATCTCCCCTAGTGCCTTGACGCAATATATATATATAAAGGCCATGACGCCTAGGCCTTGATGCCAATTATAAAAAAAGTCCTACAAGCGTTAGGCACTTAGCTGAGGTACATGTAGTCGTAAGGGCCCTACGAGCTACATGACACAGTCATCTACCCACAAGATACCCCGTTAGCGGTGGGTACTTTGCATCGAAGCTACATAATCTAGAAGCATTTGGACCTACTAACACGCGACCTCTGGGACCTCTCTTTTGAGGCATCGCGGGGATGATAAATGGGATTAACATCTGCCATTAGGACGGATGGAACCTAAGGCAGCTAATTAGCTTATATTCACGGGAATGGTAAGCGAGTTACACAACCAAGGGACCTCCTCCAAAAAATCAAATACAACCTCGAAGGGGGGCAAACGAGAACAGAAGAGTCAAACTCCAAGCCACGATAGGAGAACAATACCATGTCTAAGCTCCATCTTTGACCGACACTCCCCCATTGTGCTACTTTATTATTGAGGCCCAAAGTAGTTACCTACCATAAGACTCCGACTTTACTTAGGCAAAACGGGTAATCAAGACATTTCACTTATGTCTTCTTGGAGGATACTCGATATCTTCGATGCCCACCATAAGCTCCTAAATTACAGAGGCAAACTAGGTACTTATGGCCTCGATAGCCATGTCCGTTTGAGACCAGGAAAGTAGCTCAAAGGCTTTGGGAAGGGTGATCCACAGCCCCTACTGGCTTGGTTTACTACCTCCCACATCGAAGTAAGCCATAGAGTTGCACTCTAAGTAACCTTAGGAGCCTAGAATTTGCAAGGTAAACTTCGTGCCTAATCACGAGTTACTAGGAAAGCAATACCTCGAAGAAAGGGATGACTTGATCAAGAAAGAAAAACTTCATCGAAAAAAATACTCTGAACTTCGAATTAAGCAAACAACAGGCAACACAAAACATCCCTTTTCATTAGCCAGAAGAGTTCGAGATATAAAATAAGCTAATATTAGAGATCAAGGAAAAGTACATTTAAAGAAAAAAAATTCTCCTAGGCAGCAGAAGAAGAAACGTGAGAAGAATAATCTCGAGAAGGAGCTTCGTCGAGCTTTCCCATTATATTAGATTGCCTTCTCTTCTCTTCATCACTCGATTCTACACGCTGCCCTAAGCTTTTGCCATCTGACGACACTCTCTCTCTCTTGTTCAGTATCCTCTTCCTCGCTGCACTCTAGCAAGGATTCGCTAAACAAAGAGCCCTTCCCCTTATAATCAACTTCAACACCTGCATCAAAGCCACTCTTCTTACCACCACCAGTACTACCCTTGCTAGCATCTTTGGGACTTTCCTTTGGAGCACCTTTAGTATCACCTTTAGGCTCTTTCCCAGTCTTTGCTTCGGAGTTATAGTCGGACGCACCATTCGGATCATCCTCGGGACTTTTCATCGAATCATCTCGTACATTGTCTTTAAGGTCACCCTCAGAATCATCTTCAAAATCACAACCATCGTCAGAATCCACCTCTTCTTCAGACTCTTCCTTTTTCTCAACTCTACGACCTAGTTACTCTTCAACAAGTTTAACAAACACCTCATGAGGGAGCAAATCTTCATCACCAAGAAGTTCTAAATCAGAATCATCCGCACCCAGAGTTCCATACCCAGCCGGTTCAACTCGAACAGCCCTAAAGAGAGCTCGACCATGTTTTCGACAGGCTTTGTTGTTAACAAGAGAGCAGTTAACTTCGACTTAAAAAACAGTTCTTCCATAGTATCACCAAATTTGATTTGAGGTTGCACAAGGACGCAGGCATTAACGACCTTTCTCAAACTTTCTTTGACTCTATGGCGAGTACCATGTTCAGCGGCTAGAGCTTGGGCACTCTTCTATGCTTCTTCGGAGCGGCGACTACACTTAATAGCCAATTTTTGGGCACACCTTTTTGCATCTTCGAGACGTCGCTGGCGCTCCTCAGCCAATTCTTGGGTAACCTTCCTCAATTCATTTTCAAGCTCCAATTTCAGAGTCGACTCCGTAATCAATTGAGAAACAACATCATCCCTTTCAAACACAACATTTGAAACCTTGTGCATCAAATCCGCTTCGATGCCTGAGGCAGGAAAACATTTATATCAGAGCACATTTCGAATATATTAAGTTTGTGCAGAAAGAAGAAATTTTTTCAAAAGCTAAGTATCCTACTTTATTTGGCAACCACGTAATCAGTAACTTCTTGCTGGTTAAAAAAAATGAGGTTTCGAAACTGTCTTCCTAGTATCCTCAGCAGGGTTCCACCCCAGCTTGGCCAGTCCAATTCGATACTCATTCGTCTAATTCAGGAAGTGTTCCTTCGACATATTAGCTTTCGAAAGATCTTTAGTCGTTATGACCACTCTTCAAACCCTCGTTATGATTCAACAACTCTTTATTAGCCTTCTTCAAAACAACATTTTGCACCTTTAAATAACTAACCCCACTCTCTAATTTCTTAATTACGAGCCTGCCCGAAGTATGAATTGATTTGTCCTTCTGAGCAGCATCGCGTTCTCGAGTCAACCGAGTAATATCAAGTTGAAATTGATGCATTTCCTGAGCCACTCGTTGATTTCTCTCTTTATCATAATCAAGTAACCGTTCCACTTTAGATTTCCTTTTCTTTTCATTAACAAGGAGATCCTCAGCTTCAAGTCTTTTACTTCGTTGATAATCTCGTTCATCACGAGCTTCAGACTCTCTTTCACAATACGATCGAGGCGATCTCGATGACTTTTGTCCAGTTCATAAGCCACATTGGTATAATTATGACTGACTTGCGAATAGGTATCAAGAGCTAAGTTAGCTCAACGAAGTTTTTCCTTCGCTTCATCCAACTCCCTCTTTTTACATCTGTAAAAACCAGTTCAACATGTAACCAAAAGAGCCAACAAAAACAGAAAACAAAGGTTTATACCTGCTAGCCGCACTTTCTCGCAAGCACCACGAGTCTTCTCGGCATACAACTCTTTTTGATTTCGAAGAAACTTTCGTTCATGGTAATGAGCGTCGCCATACAATCTAAAGGAATAAGTCAACATGCCTGATCTATGATGGTCACCCTGTCAAAGAAAACTCAACCTAATTATCGACAACAAGAAAAGCAGCAACACAAAAGTAATCTCAATGTCCTTACCATTTGAAGCATAACAAGTTTCTCTTCGAAAGTAAAAAGACGATTACGAGGATCACATTCGTCCCCGAGACAACCCCTCCAAATACATTAGCAACCTTCTTACAGAAATCTGGATCAAGCGGATAGTTTGAAAGATCAAAATCATGCGAGTTGAATCGAGAAGAAACCTCCTTGGCAAAGTCACATGGATTATGATTCTCTTGAAGTACTGCCCTAAATTTTTTTGCAGTATATGGCTGGATGTGTTTTCCAACATAAGATGGAGACCTCGGGAATTTCAAACTACTTGGACGCTTAAGAAGTATATTTCTTGGGTACTCGGGAGAGTCAGCACCTTTCCCCTTTCGAGGAGGCAAAATGTCAACGAGAGGGGTAGCCTTTTTCGAATGAGGATTGGATGGACCAACGACTGAGGCTTCATTCGAAGCAGGAACGACAACAATGGCAGAGGCATCAAAGACACCTTTGCCAGAGGCAGTCGGAGCAGAAGCTGAGGCAGGGCACTTGACACAACGTTACACGAAACAGAGGCAGCGACAACTACCTTCTCGGACTCATTGTCCGGTTTCGACGAATCAATAAACCTTGAAGATGATTGCTCACCCTTTGGGGAAACCTTCAAGTTATTCCCTAGGGACTTCACATTTTCTTCGTTCCTACCCTTCGAGATCACTTTGGGTAACTTCTCAGTGGTGCCTTTCTTCTAACCTTTCTTGAGTTTCGAAGGGTTTTTCTTCTTCACAGCAAAGAGGAATTCCATCTAATCATCCTTACCTTTAGCTTCGATAGCTTTGCCCTACTAAAAAAGATTCGTCTTTCTCAGGAAACAAACAGAGGCAAGTATTAATACTTCAAATAACACATTTTAATCAACCGGTGTTTGTTACTTGATCCATAGTCTCTTCTCCTGCACGGGCACGCTTCTAATCCCTTGGAACGTCTTTAAGAATAAATTTCCTTTTCAGTAAAGTCTTGCGAGATAACTCTTTTTCCTCATTAGAGAAATGAACCGTGAAAAGATGTTGAGTCGATAATCGATGACCATCTTCGAAATCCTTTCACGCTAGAAACGTCCCGAATCTTTCCAACCTCGAAGAACATGGCCCGCAAATAATATGGGTTCTGTGTACCAGCCTTCATCGAGGGAATAATCTGGAAATCAGAGATTATGTTTTTCACACCCTTCACAGGTTCAAACCGAACTCCCCAAGGGGCAGCCTCATCATCAAGTGTTAGACAAGCCTTGAAGTGCTTGAAGAAATTGGGAGCAGTGAAATAATATTTTGCTATCGAACCAGCAACAAAATTGTCCTCCGAACTAGAAACCCATTTGTTGATTAACTGAATCGAGCTACAGGTAAGCTGCATTACCCCTCGAGGTTTTGGTACTGAGCAAAGGATCTCGAGAAACAAGGGATTGGTATGTCGATATAGTGGAGGAAAAAGCCCCGCGAGAATCTGATGAGTTGTAATCAGTAACCTCTCTTCACCACATTTGTATTCTTCAATCAGTTCCGGAGTCAGCCGACCGTCGGGAGTGTGAACGGATTTTATCTCAAAAGAATTAGGTTTGAAACCCAGAGCCTTCATCTTGGTAATAAGAGCATCGATTGAAAGGGAAAAAGTCATCTGAAGAAGAAAGGAAAACATAATGCAAAAACCTCGCCGGAACAGGAAGATGCAGCAGTGGAAGGTCTGAGAAATCAAAGGGGGACGAAAGTGAGAAAAAACTTTTCTTTATGAACCAGCAAGAGGATACAGGAAGGGGTATGGAAGGATTTTCGAAAACAAACTAAAAATCGGATTAAAAATCAAAACTTTGAAGAAAGGGTATGAACAGAGTTGAGGAAGAAGGAGAATTCAAAAAGTTTGAAGGAAAAAAGCTTTTTAGAGGGAGAAAAATAAACTTAAATAGAAAAGGAAACCGGCGCAGTAAGTTAGAAGGTCAAAAAGTAGCCAAAATCTCGGGAACATGCAGTACATGTCATGGAAACGTCACTTCAGGCGAGTAATAGGGCACGTGTCACGGAATGAAGATCAGAGGCAAGTTTCCTTCCCCAGCATCTTCGATTACAGAGAAAGGAAAAAGGCAAACTGTGGGGGCATACAATCATCGAACCACGTGTCAGCATCACAAGGAGGGAGCACCATAAGGGAAGAAGAAGCTTAGAGTACCGAATAACTCGAAAGGGTATCCACCTATAAAGTGCTACGAAGAGAGGAGCACATCGAAGATAAATAGAGTCACGAAGAAAGGTATGTAATCGAAGGATAGCGTGATAAGGAAAGCTTCGAGGACATCTCGAAGAAGCACCGACTTACTCGACAACCTCTGACACACCCACGATTTTGTATTTTGTCTTATTAGCTGTAACCCACTTGTAATTCGATCTATAAAAGGGGAGCTCGAGCTCAGGGTAAGGGTTGGATTTTTTGATAAGCCTTGGGACGTTTTGAGAGAGACTAGGTTAGTAGTTCTCCTCAGGTCTTTAAGAACATAATCCATGTAGCATTAGCCAGAGAAATACTTTACATTAATGATACTTGGTTCTTTACTTTGTCTATGGTCATTAGCTTTAATCTATATCGAAATAGTTCTTATTCGAACTCGATGCTTTTTGTTTTACATTCGATTCACTCTCTATACTTGCTATAATCATGTTCTCCTCATGGATGTTAGGTATAAGATATCTATGCAGATTTTATACCAACATACACAGATTCGGGTGCCTATCCCATATTGACATATTTTTCCCTTGCCTAAAATCCACCATCTACAGTTACCTATCCACAATGGTGATTTCTATGTTAAGACTGCTTATAAAGTCCTTAACAATAATGCAAACTCTCAACATCCCTTTTGCCACTGCCAATGGTATTAACTGGACTTCTTTTGGAAAAATGATCCGTCCTTAAGAGTGTTATATTTCATATGGAAATGATTCCATAAATATCTGCCAACTAGAGATAAGTTCTCTAGAGTTGTTCCTAACATTCCTATCATTTGTCCTTTATGAAGCAATGGCCTGAAAACTATGGAACATCTGTTTTTTGAATGTTCTCTTGCAAAGGTGTATGGAGTAGAGTTAAGAACAATATGATAAATGTGAGGTAACTGTCAGTCCTGAGGTTTTTGGAGGAGAACCTTGTCCAAGCACCAAGAAGAAGCTCTCAATTGAAGCCATTTGAACTTAAAATAAGGTTATCAATATCAGAAAGTAGATTACTAGCTAACGGTTCCGGTTTATGCATTTCATGGCCTAATGGTTAGTAGTGCTTTCCCACTTTCTTCGATTTTTTTTCTTTTCTTGGTAATTTATCGAGGAATAGTTTGATTGTTGGTTGTTTATGATCTGGGTTTCTTTGGTAAACTATGTTGATTGATGCTTCAATTAGGTGATTGGTTTTAGAGTTTGATCAGCTGATCAGAAATATTTACTACGACAATAATAAAATTCAGTCTACAGTATCATGTTTCTTATAAAAGAGACTTCAAACTTTATAAGGGTTTAGTTAAAGTATCATAAGAAAATTGAATCGCGTATTGGAATCATGAGCCTGTGTTTGGGTTTGAGTTTTGAGTAATTTTGATCAATTTATTGTTTTTGTGTTAATTGATACTGAATTTCAAACAGGGTTTCAGTCAAAATCCCTTTGTATTTGGAAATATAAAATGGGTTTGCTTTAATTAAGCTATAACTAAAGATGAAGAATGGTAGCGGTAACTTGGGATCTCTATTTTCCACAACTTATGCACCTTTGCATCAAATTCTTTTAAGATGCTTAGATCTCGATCCAAAAGTTTGCCCTCAGGTTATAGATGTATTGGGGTGCATCAGAGAATTTCTTGTCAGACCTCGTGTTGATAGCTAAGTCAACCTAATAGATGTTGTTGATGTGGAGAATGAGACTGTTCATTTCTTAACTCTCGGGTTTCTTTGCAATCCACCCAAGGAAGTTAGTATAAAGTTAGAAAGTCGGGAGACTGGATATGAAGTGTGCATGGTTGATCCAAAAGTTCGCCCTTAGATTTTGATCAATTTATTGTTTTTGTGTTGATTGATACTAAATTTCAAACAAGGTTTCAATCAAAATCCCTTTGTATTTGAAAATATCAAATGGGTTTGCTTTAATTAGGCTATAACTAAAGATGAAGAATGGTTTTTAGTGATTTAATTTATGTGAATTGTGAAATGAAAGAATGTCATATGAACTTGTTGTGTTGAACAATGCAAATTCCGGTAGTGATATAAGTTGTAAAGCACAAGTTTCACTGATATAACCTGTTGTTTGCTAATGGAGAGATCAGAGAATCGTGGAGCTGACCCACATTATTGAAAATAATTCTGACACTTCTTCTCCTATTCTAGGGGTGAGCAATGGGTGGACGGATGCGTATTAGGGGTCACCCGCGTCCAATCCGCCAAAGTTGCGGATTTTTGAAAAATCCACTCGTGTCCAGTTCAATCACCCATGGATTTGACATCCGCGGATGAGCGGGTGATGCTGACCGGAAGCGGGTCACCAGCGGATTTCAAATTATTTTTTTTTTAAATCAGTAACAAAAATGTTAGGTGTTCATTTGAAGATTTGTGTTGCTAATAAGAAATTGATTAAGATCAAAGCGAAGAAGAACAAGAGATCTACTACTCATGTGAAAGCTAAAAAGCCAAAGTAACATAAATCTCCTAAACCCCAATTCTCTTTTATGTTAGCATACATCAAATCCAATTTTGATATTTGTCATTGATACATATTGATTCAATGGCGAAGATGGATTTCCAAGTAGTAGTATTAGTGGGTGGTACATCAAAGAATACCTTTGGTTTCTAAATATTTCCCTAAACCTCTACTTCATGTTGTTAATCGTCCTCTTCTTTCTTATGTTCTTTGACTCCTCGAATCAAGTAATCTCAAAGATCTCATCGTTGTAAGTTTGTTTCTTTGAACTCCTACCTCTCAAGTCCAGGTATATAATATAATTCTTTCTTCTTTTAGATATGTTCTTCAATTCCAAACCCTTGATTATTTTTTATTGATTTATATATTTTCCTTGTTATCTTTGGGTGCGGGTAATCCGCGGATTTAAGATGCCACCCGCGTCCAGTCCATAGACTTGCGGATCGGGTGTCCACCTGCTATTTTGCGGATGGGTGCAGATGAAATCTGCGGGTCTGGACCAGTGGCGGAGCCAGGTTTCCGGACAGGGGGGTGCTAAAAAAAAAAAATCACCTGGAAATGGAGGTTTACAACGGGTACTTCCTGATTTTTAGCACTTGATGCTCAAGGTTTACAACGGGTACTTCCTGATTTCTAGCACTTGATGAAGATGCAAATGGAGGTGATCTTGCTGCTGTATCTTCTATTTGATTAGGTTGCCGAGCTTTGAAATATGAATCCAAAGTCCTTTTTCCTCGTTTAGCTTGAGGTGAAGAAGTAGACATTGTGTAGACAGTAGACTATCTGTAAATACCAACAACAATGCACAATTACACAATGTACAATCACACACAAAGGCATACAGCAACCAGGGCAAAAAGCAATGCATCATACAACAAAAAGCATACAAGTACAACAACCAGGGCAGCAAAAATTCACAGCAAAAAGCAAATTGCAATGCATACTTACAGCAAATACCAACTCATTTGCTAGCACAAATTTCTAAAGCTATACAGCTTGGTTGTTAGAGAAAATGACAAAATGTAACAGTCAGGCATTCTTACAAATTAGATTAAAAATCAAGAGTGCTAATTTATGAAACTTTAATCCAATTCAAAATCCTACTAAACCTAACATAGGCAGCAAACACTTCAAAGCTCTACATGAATGAATAAGCTCTAATAACCAGCAGAAAATTCAACTTAATGATTCCACGGAGTCACGGACCACAGTTTACTTACAAAATTATGAACATAAATCTTAGATTCTTAGATCTACCACGTAAAACCATCCAACCCATTGAACCCAGCAGAAAATTCAACTTAATCATCTTCATTAACTTGAACAAAACATGTGTAAATCCCCAAAAAGTAACTTACTCATACAAAAATTCAAGAAACCAATTCAACATAAGAAAAAATCTCATCATTTCTTAGCTACCAGTCAAATCAAGCTCAATAACCAACAGAAGAAACTACAAAAACATAAACACACACACACTCAAGATCCAAACAAATTTCAGTATAATCAATTTATTCAACTTTCTATGCAAAATCAAGAAATCTTAGTATCTTACAGACCAGTAAGGAAAAACGAAGCTCTGTGATGACAGAAGATTTTCAGATCCAATCCTTTTTCCCCTACCAAAAATCAAACCAATACAATATCAGTGTCTACAATACATTAATCATCAAGAACAACAAAATCTCAACAGAGAAATTGAACAATGAAACTAGGTTTAAAAATCCCCAAAATTATGCTGATTAAAATCAAAATCCAACAAAATATTTAAAACCCTAGAAATTCGTTTCTTAACTAATTGACGATCATTCGAAGCATGTATCAATTGAATCGATTACGACCCTCCCCTTTAATCAGTTTTTACTAGCAAAAATCGTATCACTCTTGACTCTTCAGGCTTCACTTCAGCTCTATCTGACTATCTCTCTGGCTCTGGCGCTCTGCGAAAAGAAAGAAGAAAAGAAACGAAAGAGGAAACTCAGGAAAGAGAGAAGAGAAGATTAAGATAAGTTTGTACTTTTTGTGACGTGTGTGGAGTGTGGTGTACCAGGTGTGGGATTAAAATCTAAACATAACTATAACGTGGGCTAAATAATAATTCTAGAAGGACTGGTGGGCTAAATTTAATTACAAGGTGGGCTAAAATTTTTTTTTTTTTTATAGGGGTCGAAATGTGTCTTGGTAAGTAATTTAAGGATTTAGGGGGTGCTATAGCACACTCTAGCCTACCTTTGGCTCCGCCCCTGGTCTGGACATTTTTCTCAGCCTTACCTGGTCCATATCACCATCGTGATGAAAAAAGACCTTCAACAAATTGACAACTTACGGCTAGCTCGACAATCCATATAAACAGATAAAAATATATCTAAAAGCTTATACGACTACTCGGAGGAAAAAAAATTGAGAACCGTCTACGACTACTAAAAAACACATTTAGCTACTAACTGTGCACCAATTTTTAAAATTGGTATAAAATGAACCTACGGATGACTCTTTTTGTCTAAGGAGACGTTCCCCCAATTTTTCTGCAGCCCCTAATCCACAATTCCTACGAATTTTGGGATGGCCTACAACCCAGGTGAGCCACCCCCAGTTCTGTTCCCGAGTCTTCAATATCTTTGGACTAATACAAAGAACCGTGTTTTGTGACCTCCCCACTTCTTTGAAGACCTCCCCACATGGGACAAAATAGCATGAAAATTCTAAGCTACTCTAAAAAAATGTGAGATTACAAAATTGCCCCAAGTAATCTAATTTTAATCCAAAACTTAAACCCTTAATCATTTTCAGTTTCACCTCTTCTCCTTCATCTGCACATAGTTACTAATTGAATATATTTATAATTTTAAGAACTACATTAACCAAACAAAGTTCAACTTTTACAGCGGCCTAAATTAATAATACACACATGCAAATAAAGCATTCAAGTTCCAACACTAGTGAAGTCACAACAACCATTTTCTTCTGATGTCGTGTCTTATAGATATGGTAACGGGTAACCGGCTGTATTGGTAATAGATATGAGTCTAACAAGGGTAGGTGTCTTTAGAAGTTACTGGTAACTCGGGTAACAAGTTTTTAACGGGTTATTAACGGGTTCGCGGTTAACTGGCGGGTTGGCCCTAGCCCGACTTGTTTATAAACAAGCTGGAAACTTCAACCTTAGCCCGACTCATTTAGCTAACAAGCGGGCTGGCCCGGATACAAAACAAGCCGGGCTAGGGCCAACCCGCGGATCGGGGCTCAGATTGACAGCTCTAACCATAACCCAAAACTTAAAATTAAAAAACTGATTTTACTAATAAAAAAATTAGACACTAATTTTATAAGGATAGATTAACATTTAAAAAAATATTTTTCACTAAGGAACTCCTAAAGTGGGGCTGGGTGACCCTGTTTGGTCTCAAAATGGCCTTCAATACAAACTAGGCACATAACAGAATGACCAGCCTTAAGCCAAATCTAGTCGCACAATCCACCCATGTAATGTAACTACGTTCTCACCGTCAATATCTTTTGTTGACCGTACCAACCGTTACAGTTACGTTTTAATATAAATATCCAGTTTATATCTCCCAAAGTCAAGAGTTAGTTTATACTGTAACATTCAACAATGGAGCTACCAGAGTGTCCAATTTGCCTGCAAATCTACCGCAATTCAAAAATCAAAGAAGAGGAAGGAGAAGAAGATAGAACCGTA
>JAJJMA010256809.1:0-26076 GCA_023529015.1 Papaver nudicaule | reverse complement strand
GTATATCTAAGCAAACAGACTACCTAAGCTGCTGCACAAAAGAGTATTATAAGCAGAAGTACCTAATCAACCAAAGGGGGCAGGAACTCCATGCGCGACACTGGCCAAACAACCCATTCACCTAGCTGAAGATCCCCAAGAAAATTTTTATCATCACCTTGAGGACGGTCAGGTATAGGGCAGTTTGGGTCAAAAACTTCTTCAACTCGAATCTTTCGCTCATCTTGGTAGAGTTTAAGGTTGTGGCAGAACTCTCCTTCTTTACCATAAATGACAACCCCTGCAGCCACAGTTTTTCTCTTTCGATTGAAGAGGTGCACCATTTGACAGTCACTATTGGGATCCTCAAAACCAATAATTCCTGGGACCACTGGAATTCTGTCAGCTGAAGCAGTTTCATTGCTGTTGCTGGTGTTGCTGTTGCTGCTGTTGCTGCTGTTGCTGGAGAGGAATTTTTGTAGCATGGGTTGAAGGGATTGTAACACCATCTGAGAAACTAATTGGCTTTGCACCATTAAATTATGTTGGTTGTCCTGTGTTGGTGTTGGTGTTGGTGGTGTTGTTGGTGTTGTTGTTGCTGTTGCTGTTGCTTGGGCAGCCATGACTGCTGTGGCAAGGCTGACACGCAGCGCCTGCTTCTTGGTGAGATGAGAGGGGTAACCAGTCAAAACCTCAGCACTTTGATCACCCAGATCAGTAGTAGCTTTGAACCTGTAGGGGGTAAAAACCCCTCGGACTACGTGTCTCGCATCCAGAAAGTAAAGCCACACCGAAAGGATTATGCAGCGATTATCCGGATTGATAAAGGAAGAGCTGCCCTTAAGCGAAGTAAAGACTCGGAATGGAAAGGATTCGGACTATGACGAAGGACCGAAGCCTAGGATCCAGCTTCGGAGTGTAAACCGCCTTACTCGACAGAAACTGACACCACCACGATTGAGTCTTTTGTCTTTATTAGCTGTAAACCACCCAAGCCCGGCCTATATAAGGCGAGCTTGGAAAACGTTGTAAGGGTTGGATTCTTGTTTGGTTGAGCCTAAGTAGCAAGAGAGAGATTAGGTTTGTAATCTCCTCTGGTTCCTTAGGGTTTAATTCATGTAATCTCAGCATTAGCAATACACCAAAAGTCTTCTTTATCTTATCTTTAATATCTTACTTAGCTTTTAATTACTGTTCATAGCATCCTCGATGCTGTTCTTGCTGTCTTCGGACTGCAAACCACAACTACATACTGTATGTGCGAGTAGATCTGATGGCTTGGGTACCTTGAGTGCTTATGCAGATTTTCTACTCGTACAGTTTGGCGCTAGAAACAGGGAAGATTAAAACAACTTAGGGTTTGCCTGTGAATTTTCAGATTTTCAAATTTTTTGTTTTATCGTCTTTATAATCTTCTATAGAGGTTTTTACAAAAGTTTGTTTTCATGAAAATAGCTCCTGTTTCTTTAGCATCTAAATGACCTTAAAGGCTTTAGTGTGTTTAAGAACCTTTTGAGCATAGCATCAGATGGCGAAGTCATCCATTAAAGAGTTCTTGTAACCTCGGTATGTTAAAATAGATCTCCGAGAGATTTTAAAACTCCTGCAGAAAAAACTCCAAGCGAAAAACCAATTCGTGCAGAATCTCAAAATCCATTTTAGGGTTTCAAATACTCATGTTATTTATCAAAATCCATTTTAGGGTCTTAAAACTTCATAATATACATCAACATCCTTAAGGGTTGTTAAACTTTATAATATACGTCAGAAACAATTTTAGGGTTTTAAAATCTCATAAAAAACATCAAATTCATTTTTAGGGTTTTCAAATTTCATAATAAACGCCAAATTCGTTTTTCAGGATTTTCAAATTTTGTGATATACATCAAAATCAATTTTAGGGTTTTCAAATTTCTTGCTATATTTGGAAATAAAACTTCAAAAAAGGGCCAAGACAAAAAGACATGATTTAGGCTACAAGACAAAATAAACAGTTAGAGATGTATCTAAAAAGGGCAAATAGGACATTCAGTTTCGTCTGAAAAGTTAGTTGCAGAATAGATGTACATGGCCGACAAAGTACACTGCGCTAGCCGTCTTGGACCTCACGGGTTTTATGTTTCTTGACAGGTCATCGATAAAATGGTTTCCCATTCGGAACACGCCCCGAAGCAGCGAGTAGGTTCCTCGAAGCACGGTACCGGATCTTCCAGACAGCACCAGATTTTCAACCAGTAAAGGGTTATCTCCTGAGGTAGCGGCTAGCACAGTCCAGCACCGAAAGCATATAAACGAAGACGAAGTGGTGGTAGAGAATTTAGGTCCCGAAGGAAACGGATTCCTAGAAACAGAAGAGCCACGTCAACAGCAAATACAAGAAGAAAGCGGTGAAAATAAAGAAGAGGAGAACGAAGAATCTGACCCTGAAAATGGAATACCTGAACAACATCCTACCGAAGCAAATACAGTCAGAGCTGAACAATTCAGAAAATTAATCCTGAAAAATAGAAAAATAAGAAAGCTAAAGAAACAGTTGGCCGAAGCAAACAGGAAGGTAGCGGAAAAATTGGCGTTCAACTACAAGGAAAGCAGCGAAGGACACTATCGGCTAAACAGTGCATCTCAACCGAAGATACATTCGGCATCCAAAGCATATGTCAAGACCAGAAGAGTCAATAAAGGCCACGGAATCCCAATATCAAATACAAGAGCTGAGCCGGGAGCATATCTAAAGGAAAGCGTCCAGGTGCACCGAGAGAATAATAAAACGAAGAAAGGCTCTCAGGCCAGAGCCATACAGAAGGAAATGCTGCATCAAATCAAGGCACTCCGGGCGGAGCTTTTTGACAACGGAACACAGTCACGCGACAGAATTAAGCTCACGCAAACCATGAATGATATTTATCGCTCATCTCCAAGTGCAAAAATTCTCTCACTGGCGACTCCTGCAAAGCGCGCAGCGCCTACTTTCACGCCAATCTTCGATGGATCAGGAGACCCAACTGTGCATATTAAAATGTGTCTATCACTTGAGGACCGAGGTCAAAAAATACATACTCCATTCGCGGACTCGTCAAAGCGAGGAAGACAAGACAATAATGGTCGCTATGCGAACGAAGGGACATTCGGAGATGGAAAAAGCCAGGATAACAGAGAGTACAATGGCAACAGAGGAAACAACCTTAGGAACGAGCATGAAAGAAATAATAGCTACCAAGGACAAGGAAACAGAATAGCTGGGATGATTAAATCAGGATTTCCTGCATTCCATGGCAGAAAGCTCCCAAAACTCTGTGTATCTATCGAGGATGCCCTTCGGATCGTGGAACAATCAGAATACGCCAGTGAAATCAGATATCCTCGCAGCAGGGGAAGCCAACCGAAGCATACAAAAAATTCAAAGGATTACTGTCAATTTCACAAATTTTATGGACATTCTACCGAGAACTGTGTCACGGCACAGAATCAACTTCACTTTTTCATTGACAGAGAACAGTTCGCGCACCTTCGGGAGCTACCGAGTCTACCTCCTAACCAAAGAATAAGGCACTAAAAATAACGTGGCACAAAGTGTGGAAGCAAAGCAAACGTCAACGCAAGCTCGCTTGAGGAGCAAAAGCACGCCTTAGGACAAAATGGCGAAAGTTCAAAAGGGAATATCAAGACTCGGTGAATGCGGATCCAAAAGTGTAGCTAATCAGCCTCCTCGCCTTCGCTAAGCATTTCCTAACTCTGAAAAAGTCTCTTTGAAAGTTTGATTTATCCATATTAAAGCATCTCTAGCTTAGGCCAATGTTAAATAGAATTCTCACCACAAGAGTATATTTATACAAGCCATTTAGTTTTCAAAATATCAACAATCCTCGAGGGTTAACAGCCAGCCTTCAGAAAACAAATAGGGAAAGATACAGCAAATGAATTTCAGTCTTCTTTAAAAAAAAAAAAAAAAAAAAAAATAAAAATATTACGCCAAAAATATTTTCGAAGTCGACACCAAAAATAACTCAGAAAGGCTCCGAAGAAAAGCAAATAAAAGGGGCATGAAAGGCATTCACCATAAAAACAATCGTGATAGGAGAGCTCGCAAAACAAGCATAACACGCTGTTATAATCACAATACTCTTAATTACAGAAGTCACTTAATAACAGCCTTGATAGTATATACCTAGTATAACACAAAGCTCTTATACAAGTCCTAGAGGAACAAATTCACGAGTCACTTAATAACATCGAGACGGCTAACGTCACTCAAGTCTATTCGAGATAGTTTTGGTGTCTTCCGAACCAGAAAAATGAAAAATATAGGATACGAAGAGCAGTCGGTGTCACACGTTAGATTACCATCCCGAATGCGAAAATATACTCCGAAGAAAATAATATCTAAGATTCGTAGCATAGCAAAACCTACACACCTCGCCGCCATTTGATACTAGTAGGGTACTGAAGCAACAAAAGTAACGTAAGAAAACCACGATAAGCAACATACTAACATAATTAATGGAATCAGCCAACAAAATATTCATTCGAAAAAGCACATTTGGAAGAGTAAATAGGATAGCGACAATAAAACAAATAACACAAAGATACTAGTATAGCAAAGTTAAAAATCAGCTTCTCCTATTTCTACGCCTATTCCGAAGCCGTCCAGCAACGGTACCTCGATCTTCGTCAAGGCCCTCGAGCAAATCCACATCGATGATTGGAACATCAGCAGGAATAGCGGCAGCATCTTCCTCCCAGAAAACAACCTCGGGGATAAATTCCTCTTCAGCAGCGACTGGCTCATGAACCAAAGGAGCGGCGGCAGGAACAGGCGAATCTACGTCATTAGCTTCTTCTTCTTCTTTTACTTCAACCTTCACATCTACTTCTTCATCAGGAAAGGCAAGGCCATCCCTAAGCATCGGCAAAATCTCCTCGCTATGACGACGGAAGAAGGATCTAGTTTCATACATACGATAGTCATAGGATGGACCGCCATCTTCCCTCATCCTTCGCTCCCTGATTTTCTCATCACTTTCAATAAGACTATTAAACAGACGAATCACCTTGTCAGGATTACTCTCCCTCCTAGAAGAGCTGGCATCAGCAAAATCGGCTTCCATCTCCATTATCTGGCGAATCTGTTCTCTACGGCTTCTCGAGTTCACCCCGCCATTTCTTTCTTCCATAGGAGCTTTCCCTCTGTCAGCCATAACTTCTTCACAAAGTAGAATACAAAAAGAGGAGGAGTAGAATATCAGATAACAAATATTTTCAGATAGTCACAAGTAACAAACAAAAAGAATACATCGCCTTTTATACTAGGGTTCCGGAAACCGCTCAATCGAGAAGTCTAATCAAAAGGCAGACGTTATAAATTGGATTCCCTTAAAAAATGCACCACTTCAAAAACGCCATAACTATACACTATCCAATAAAGTAACCGCATCCTTCACGAATTCCCACGCTGACGTTTAAAATTCCAAAACCGTTTAAAAACCAATCGATAACATCATACCAAACCATTAACACCGCGTGTCAACATTAGCATCAGGGGGTTAACAAGAACCAAAATAAAGCTGTAACGTAAACAAACACTGTCTAGGGTATCATATACAAGTAGCACAACAACGAAGTACGATCGAGGACGAAACCCACCACAGCAAACACCAATAATGAAGCCGAAGCTCGGCACTCAAGAAATCGACATTAGTAAACATACTGGCTTCGGTCACCATACTGAGCACAAACACCAAATAAGATATGAAAAATCATCAGGACAACACGCACGGAATTAATCGACGATATGATAATAGGAAGTAGTTCTCACAACCAACGCTAAAACTACAAGGAGGAACCGAATTAACAAGATTATATTCAAGCAACTTCACACAGCTTCGACTGAAATCAACACATCGGTTCGAGAAAAAAGGCTGTAACGCCGAGGCAAAAACGCCATCAAAAGAAAAAAGGCTGTAACGCCGAGGCAAAAACGCCATCAAAAGAAAAAGGGTTGTAACGCCGAGGCAAAAACGCCATCAAAAGAAAAAAGGCTGTAACACCAAGGCAAAAACGCCACGGAGCTGATGTTCATAAAATTCGTAAGGGCCCTACGAATTCTATGGCACGGTACTCTACCCGCAAGACACCCCGTTAGCGGTGAACACTTTGAATCAAGGCTACATAAGCCAATGATACACTCGTGCTCACTACCAACCGGCCCCGAGGAGTAAACGTTCTCGGGTACCGAGGGGACGATAAATGGGATTAACATCTACCTATAGAGGAATATGGAACCCCGAGGTAGCTGCTTCGTCTTCAAAACAAAAGTGACGAAGTACGTAGCCGAGGGACCCTTTATAAAAACTAAAGCCTCAAAAAAGGGAGAGGTATAATAGATTTGGAGAGGTCGAACTTTAGGCCGCGATAGGAAAAAGGTACCATGTCTAAGCTCCAGCTTTGACCGGCACTCCCCCATTGTGTTACTTATTATTGAAAAACGGAGTATTCATTCTAAATTACTACATTTGTTAAGGCGAAAGGTAATAAGGGCATTAACATGCCCTCCGAAGAATGTAATTTCAAAACATTCTCGGTGCCTGCCTAACGCATTAAGGTAACATGGATACCCACGTGAATCAATAGCCAGTGTTTTGCTTGAAACCAGTGCAAGTAACTCAAAGCCTTTGGGAAGGGTGATCCGTATGCCCCCACTAGCTTGGTAACTTTCTCCTACATCGAAGTAAGCCCCGAAGTTGCACCCCGAGAAGCCATACGAACCATATATGGGCCACTGTCAAAATCAGACAACGAAAAGGAAAAACGCAAAGCAACAAACGGCAAAAAGAAGAAAGAGCAGCAATAAGAGATTTAAAAGCACAAACATCATATTTAAAGCCGCAAAAATGGCCACAAGACATCAGAAAGTTAGAAGTTATAATTCCCATCTTACAAGAATCATCACAACGGGACAATCAAAATTACAAAGAAAAACATTCAAGAGATCCTCCTGCAACGAGGCCACAGGATCGCTATCATTTTCACAGGTGCAAGCCTTGGGAAACCACAATGTTATTAAGTTCATTAACAGGATCTCCATCCTCAGCAACAACCCCGGAGCTTCCATCGGAGGCATCCATACACTCCACCTCCCTCGGCTCACCGCCAGAAAGCCCGATATCTACCTTCGCGCTCCCATCACCACCTTTATTACCTCCTGACTCTTCGTTCAAACTTTCATCAATCACATCCAACTCTCGAGAATCAACGCCATCATCAGCCTTTTGCTCCATATTTATACCTTCCTGACCTTCGATAACATGATCATTCGTTGCATGCGCATTTTCCGCTAGCTTCGCCTTTCGCAACTCAGACATTATAAGCTTAGCCTCGGTGGTCGAAATAAGATCTTTATCAGACTCAAGCACGGCACATGGATCTTTCACACCATCATGGTAATAGGGTGGTTGAATACCCAGGCTCCTACACACAAACCGGGCGTGCTCGCGGCTGAACAAAGAGGCGCGATCCCCCTCTTCTTCGATATAACTTTCCAAAGAAGAAATCTTAGAATCCTTTTTATCACACAAACTGAGAGCCTGATTCAGCTCTCCCTCAAGTTTAGAAGCTCGCTCCCTTTGCACCTCAGCATCCAAATTAAAGCTATCTCGCTCAGACGCAGCAATCTTAAGGCTTTCCTTTAAATCATGCACTTCTTTCTTAAGGTTTTTCCTCCCTTGTTTCAAAAGTTGAATGTCTTTGTCGCACTGAGCAACCTCCAGGCCTCGGGCATCAGCAAGGTCAAATAAAAACTTTCCAAGATATTTTTGCTACAAGCAAGAAAAGGGAAAAAACATCAATAAGCAACATGTCAAACGTGCGTACAAAACAAAAGCAACAACAGAAATATACTCACAGCTTCAGCAAATGATGAATGATAAGCAGCAACAGAAGCAATAGAATTCCTATCCAAAGTACCAGAAAATACTTGAGCAAGAAACCCATACACAGAAGGGTCCAAAGGATACTTCCGAGGATCCATCGAATGCGCCCTCAAAAGATTAGAGAGATCATCAGGAGGATCCCGGCGGACGTTCGGACCTGTAACAGCCTGACTCGTAGAACCTAAGCTTGGCCGCTGAACGATGGAACTAGGAACCGGCGGAACACTCACATCCGATGCGAAGACACCAAGCGGGGTATCAATGTTGGACCCATACTGATTCAAGTTCAATTCTGGTTGGTCAAGACGAGAAGCTTCGTCGTCAGAAGAGGAACGTCCCTGCGAGGGTACAGTAGTTTGGGAATCCAGCATTCTCGGCACCCCTTGATCAAGATCCTTTCCCTTCGGAGTCCCATCATCTTCGGTCTTTTCACCATCTGACTCAATGATAAGTCTCCGCTATTGCCTTCGAGTAACAACTGTGGTTGTAGGACGACCAACATCCGAACCCTTCCTCTTCGCGACCAGGGTCTTTGCCTTCTTTCGACTCGGCTCACGAGGGGATAAAATTGCAGTATCACCACCATCGATTAACACATCATTCTGCTGATACGCAGTCAATTTATCAGGTTCTAAACAGAGGCAAATATCCATACCTAACGCATAACTGAGGCAGGAAGTGTTTATCACCTGATTAATTTCCCCCTTCTCAGCAGGCGCCGATTTCACAGATCTCTTCCTTTTCTTCTTCGGACCATCACTTTCGTCCGAAGTTTCTTGACTTTTCGCTTTCGCTTTATCCGCTTTCTGAGAACGCAAGTTGGGTAAGGATAAATCTCCAAAAAGGGGGATAAACAAAGGAATTTAAAAAATGCACCTTACCTTCTTTTTAGCTTGAGCAATCTTCACCTGAGATTTGGTACGCTCATCCTCGGAGAAGAAAATTCTATAGAAATCAACAGCACGGAGATTATGTTCCGAACTAAACTTCGTACGTTCGACCCTCTCGTCCTCATCTTCGTAGCCATACAAAACAGGACCCTCGATGAGCATAGGCTTCGTAAACCACGCCTCGTCACTAGAATGGCGAAGAAGCGTATTCTTTTTGGATCCCGAAAGATCCACATCACTAAGAGGATTAGAAGAATCTGCTATTTTACCCAAACCTACACTCCAGGGAGCTTTCTCTTTGGATAAAGACTTCTCCACCTTATAATATTGGAAAAAAATTTTGACGGTCCAGAATTCGGGAGGGTGACGAAGCCTTTCGGGAAGCTTTTTATAATAATAGGATTTACCCTCCGAGCGAGCAACCCACTCACTAATGACTCGGATGGCGTTTCCGTTCAACTGCATTACCCCACAGGGAGGTTTGATGCTGGAATAAATAGCATAAAAAAGGGGGTTGGACGGATTGTACAAAGGAATGGGAAGTCCGGCGCCGAGTTGTTCACCGGAAACGATTAATCTCCTGTCACTACATTTTTGATCGGCAAGCAGTTCTGGAGATATAATCTTCTTCCCTAAGATTGTGCAGGAAAAAAGGGATGATTTAAACCCATAGATACGAGCCCTTTCTTCCCATCCCATTTTCTGGGGATCTACTAATTTGAAAGGTATTTCCTCAGAAACGATAGCGCCTGAAGTACTTGCAGAGGCATCGACGGCAGCCTGCAACAGAAAAGAAAGTTTAGAGAAAGGAGAACAGAGATTAAACCAGAGCGATGGCAAAAAATCAAAATACTCACCATGATCACCGAAAGACGAAGAGCAGAAAAAATTAAAACGCTTCTGGACCAAATACAGAACAGAGAGAAAAGAGAAGGAAGGAAAAGTGACAAGACAAGTTTAAATAGAAAACTAAAACCTACACGGCAGGTGGAAGGTCAAAGAAAGATGTTTCGAAAGGCATGCGAAGGTACATGTGTCAGTCAGAAATTAAGACGAGGACACGTGTCGAAGAAGGCGGAACGCCAAGAGTTTCCTTCTCCAAACCCCTTCGATCTTCGGATAAGGAAAGAGGCAAACTGTAGGGGGTAAAAACCCCTCGGACTACGTGTCTCGCATCCAGAAAGTAAAGCCACACCGAAAGGATTATGCAGCGATGATCCGGATTGATAAAGGAAGAGCTGCCCTTAAGCGAAGTAAAGACTCGGAATGGAAAGGATTCGGACTATGACGAAGGACCGAAGCCTAGGATCCAGCTTCGGAGTGTAAACCGCCTTACTCGACAGAAACTGACACCACCACGATTGAGTCTTTTGTCTTTATTAGCTGTAAACCACCCAAGCCCGGCCTATATAAGGCGAGCTTGGAAAACGTTGTAAGGGTTGGATTCTTGTTTGGTTGAGCCTAAGTAGCAAGAGAGAGATTAGGTTTGTAATCTCCTCTGGTTCCTTAGGGTTTAATTCATGTAATCTCAGCATTAGCAATACACCAAAAGTCTTCTTTATCTTATCTTTAATATCTTACTTAGCTTTTAATTACTGTTCATAGCATCCTCGATGCTGTTCTTGCTGTCTTCGGACTGCAAACCACAACTACATACTGTATGTGCGAGTAGATCTGATGGCTTGGGTACCTTGAGTGCTTATGCAGATTTTCTACTCGTACAGAACCCATCAGCTTGAGCCTGAAGATACAATAGACAAGCAATACATGTGAGTAGGTGACCAGTTTAAGAAGCACTACATTCCAACTTTGTAGGGTTTTACAGATTGCATAATGTATTAACAGAACAGTACTTACCATCTTATGCACTTTATTTGCATAAGTTTGGCGACCAGACTTGTGTTTCCTAATTCTCTTTAGTGCACTCAACTTGGCTTTTGCACGTCTTTCTGCGGCACCATTTTTCATTTCATTCATCACAAACCCTTTCCACCATTCCTCTTTGTGATAATAAGCAGGGCGTGCAGCCAACATCTCTTCCAGTGTGTTCTTTCCTTTGAGGTGTTGTCTTAGGGTAGTTTTGAAGTTTCGAAGCTTTGGCGCAAATTCACTCACTACCACAGGCTTCATGAGTTTACTTGGAACAAGGAACTCAAACTCAAGTTGCAACAAACAAGTTCTGAATGTCAATAATCATACAGCAATCTATTTTACATTCAAAAATCGAATATCAAATAGAAGCAAAAACTGAATTAGAGCAGAATATTACCATCAAAGCATTCCACACATCTTCTACATAGTTGTCCGGCATTTGCCTCCAATCTGGAACAGATATTGGGCAATAAGTACGGACAAGATCACCCATACGAGTTGCCATCTTGTCTGCATTGGGACCTATTCGAGAACCAAACTTATCCACTTCTACCAACAACTTAGGTGCAATATTTTCCTCAACTACAGGTTCAACAGTTGAAGAACCAGTTGTTTGTTGTGAGCAAACAAAAGGTTGCTCAGCTGAAGGACCAGGAGAAGAACCAGGATATTGAACCTGCACCAAAACAAGACCAAAAATCAGTTTCATCACTCCATTGAAACTTCCATTGAAACACTCAAACACAAACACAAACTCAATCAGTTGAGTATTACTTACATCAGCTTCCATTCTTTACTTTGAGATTCCCCTGCAAACACCAAACAAAGCAGAAAATCAAAAACCATTCAAACAAAAATCAAACAAAATCAAAAACACAAAAGACTGGTTTATTACCTTGAGATTACGAGATTCCCCTGCAAACATGAAATAAAGAAAGTATCAGAAATCATTCAAACAAAAAAACATACAAAAATCAAACAAAAAAACAAACAAAAATCAAATAAAAATCAAAAACCCCAGAGTGAGACTGGTTTATTACCTTGAGACTGAGAGTGACAGATTCCCCTAAAAACATGAAACAAAAAAGGAATCAAAACCCTAATTTCAAACAAAATTTAGAACGATTCAAAAAAAATGAAACAAAAATCACTGGTTTATTACCTTTGAAAGCTTGAGAGATTCCTGCAAACAACAAACAAATATTAGTAGAACCCTAATTTCTGAAAACCAAAAAGCAAATATAAAACCCTAATTTCTAACAACAAACTGAAAATCAAAAAAGAATGAAATAATACCTTAGGGGGTTTGTAGATCTGAAGCAAAAACTCGATTAGGGTTTGTAGATCCTCTAGCTTAGGGTTTGATAGTTGATTTTTCAAACTCGAGAAAAATCAAAAAGCAAAAATCCAAATAAAAACCCTAGAGCTAGTTTGGGATGTTACAACTCTGTTTTAAAGGAGAGATTAGATTAATTTGGGGGGGATTTTGAGTAGATTTCGAAATTTAGAGGTGACATTTTTCTCTGAAATTTGGAGCCAAATTTGTGAGATTCTTGAATCTCTGAAGTTTGGGTAGTTTAAGAGAGAAAAGATTTGTCATCTACTCTGAATTTTGGGAGGGAATCGGAGCGGGAGAAATTTTGGGTAGGTAGGGTTTTTTGTTTTCAGAGAAAGGGGGGAAATTTTTGTGGTGTTTGTGAGATTTGTTTTTTGACTGGATAGAGTTGAAATTTTTGTGGTGTTTGGATAAGAGTTGAAATCATGTTGGACGGTGAGAGATTGGGGGGTTTACTGGATTATCAACGGTGGAGAATGAGTTGAATGCTCATACGGATTGGGGGATGGATGAACGGCTGGTATTCACTCTTAAACTCTTTATCAGCGGTGGAGAATCGCTTGGATAGTCATACGGATTGTGTGCTTTCTCAAGCTCGTGTTTTCGTTTTTTTTCTAATCAACCTTCGATGCGATAAAGAATCCGACTTAGTGGATCAATTTAGTGATAATCTAGGAAACATTAATTGGTTTGGTGTGAACGATACCTAAAGATTTGGTGCTCCAGTAGAAGAATTCGACTTATGCGTCGATTCGAGATTGGAATGTGGTAGAATCCATCATGGAAACTGTTAAATACGGAGCTCTGGTGTCGATTTGAGCTTCGAATGTGGTCGAGCGGCATACAATCGTCATTACACCCAATTTTGCGTTTCGCAACACAAAACATCAAAATGACATAGGCTGTTGCAAACTGTATTATTCTCTTCCGAATTGCAACAGGTGTTGTTGCAAACTGTATCACTCTCTTCCGATTTGGAACAGGCTGTTGCAAACTGTATCATTCTCTTCCGATCTGCAACAGGTGTTGCAAACTGTATCATTCTCTTCCGATTTGCAACAGGTGTTGTTGCAAACTGTATCATTCTCTTCCGATCTGCAACAGGCTGTTGCAAACTGTATCATTCTCTTCCGATCTGCAACAGGCTGTTGCAAACTGTATCATTCTCTTCCGAATTGCAACAGGCTGTTGTTGCAAACTGTATCATGCTCTTCCGAATTGCAACAGGCTGTTGCAAAATCATGACCATGACCAGTCAACAAAGACCATGACCATGACCAGTCAACCAAGACCATGACCATGACCATGATCGAACTATTTGACCTCATTTTATTTTTCTTCTCTTTCTCTTGCATTTGATTTCAGAAGTAGAAGTTACAGAAGGAAGAGAGACGAGAAGAGACGAGTGCATTTCTTTTCTTTCGTTTTAGGGTTACAGAAGGAGAAGAGAAGGGACGAGAAGATATTTGGGTTTTGGTTTCATTTTAACATTGTAAGTGTAATTGATTTTTTTTTAGGGTCAAGGGTTTTAATTTTATCTGCGATTACGGTTTGGTTTTCATGTTATTAATGGTTTGTTGTTTATGTAGGTGCTACTGTTGATTTCCAGCTGCTTTAATTTATCATCTGCTGCTGTATTTCGCTTAAGTGAGTATCCCTGATTCTGAAATTGAAATTAGGGTTTAATTTGTGTGATTGTTTGATTATATTGAATAGAAGGGGGTTAGATTCTATGTTGGATTTTGAATCCTTTGCTGGTTAGATTCTATGTTGAATAGAAGGGGGTTAGATTCTATGTTGGATTTTATAGGTGATCATGGCAGAACCGGTGGAGGTGGACGAGGATGGAAGACCAGTTTCCGGCAACTGCTGTACTCTTGGTCAGTTTAAGGGTTATTTTGTGCGTAATATAATACCTATTTCGTACCCTGATTGGTCTATTGTGCCTGAAAGTTACAAGGAAATTGTTTGGAATGAGCTTAAGGTACATAACTTACCTGCTTAAGGAAATTATTTCAGTTGAGTACGTAGTAAGTTGTATTTTCGTCCCGTCTTTCCAGGCAGCTTATGATATACCTGAGGCATCCAAGGCTATTATTATCCACCAGATGTCTGGTCCATGGAGGAGAAAGAAATCTGAGCTACGTACGAAGTACTTTCCTAATCGTACTCATGAACAAAGAATTGCATTCACTCCACCAAGGGTTTTAAGGGAGGATTGGGTAAAATTTTGTGAGAATGAAAACAACAAAGCTGTTCAGGATAAAAGAGTTGTCATGAAGAAGAGAATAGCAGCATATGAGTACTCTCACACCGCTGGTCGCAAACCTTTTGCTATGGTGAAAGCTGAATTGGTGAGTATATTTAAATTTGACTGAATTTAGGTGAAACCTTTTGCTATGACCCCTATTAATGTTAATTTTGCAAATTTAGGTGAAGAAGAATCCTGATAAAGAGATCACACTCAAAGATGTGTGGGTGGAAGCACATTCAACAAAGGATGGGACAATTTTACCTAGCGCGGAGCCATATCTTGTGAGTGAGCTTACTTTATTTTAATTCAAAATCTTATACAACTAAAGAAAATGGAACTTAGTATATTTTCACACATATACAGGATATGTTTGAGGAAAGACAAGAAGAGATCCAAGAATTACCGCAGACCACCAATGTTCAACTTACTATGACAAGTTCAGCTGAAACCAGCAAAGCGGATCGTTATGCAGCAATGCTAGCCCGTCTTACTAAATATGGAGAGGATTGTACATTGATCAACATGGAGAATCAACCAATTGCCCATGGCAGAATCATTCTTGGTGAGCCTGGAAAAATGTGCCATGGGGTAGCCATACCTAGTCATCTTGTTAAGGTGCAGCTCGACAAGATTCTCATCCCTGAAGAAAAACTTGTGAAAGCAAACCCTTCGAGCTTAGCCAACTTTGGAGCTGTTGGAGTTGGTGGATATGTGCTTCATCCAGTTTGGGCCTTCGACCTCCAGTTGTGTTGATGGAATGAGCATGCTGTTTTTTGGAGCTGAAAATATTCTGTGCAGTTCATACTTTTTGGTTAAGACAATATGAAGTGTTTTTTTTTGTTTGTTAAGACAATATGAAGTGTTTGTACTTTCAGAATCAAGAATTCCAGAATCAAGTGGTGTAATTGGATACTTTTATAATGTAATTTTGTTTCAGAAATTCCAGAATCAAGAATTCCAGAAATTACTTTCAGAAATTTGGTCCATTTGGGTTAACCATATTGTCTTTTCCATTTGCAATATGTAATTACATCTGTTATCATACCCGTTGGAGTATCAAAACGGTTACCGGCGGTTGGAATACAGTTTCCGGCGGTTGGAATACCAACAGTTTCGACTTATCATAAAAAATTGGGTTAATATAAAAACCATGCGAGTTTCAGGCTTTTTCCATTAAACAAGCAAACACCATGAATCCCAATCAAAAACCAACTAATAGTGCTGAATCAAGGTTGTTGCAGGATGAATTTGCAACAGTGAGGAGGATGGTTGCAAATGTTCCAACAATGGAGAGGGGTGAAGGTTCAAATCAACCTGAATTTGAAGAAGTGGATGAAGAGAATCCGACTGAAAAAAATGAAGAGAATGTTGAATTTGAAGACGGGGATTCCTGGAAAATACAAGTTAGGAAAGAATGGGGTCCATACATGCCTGCAACAGAGGGAATTGCATTTTATGGGGATGAATGGGTGGTTATGGGTGGAAAGCAAGTTGGGTTTTATGGGTATAAGCTTCCCACTGAATTGAGGTATGAAGTGCAGAAAGTTCTTTCTAAATCCCTGGCATTTAGGAAGAATCAGAGGCTTCCTGTAATCCAAGCCATCGTAAGCACTATACCACCACCAATTGTGCCGGAAAATCAACCACCACCTATTGTAGAAGAAGTAGTGGAGCAAGTTAAGGTCAATAATGCAATTAGGAAAGCATACTGGGATGAACGGATTGAGCACCACAAAGCTTTGTTTTCTGATTTTGGTGATGAACCGGTCGCAGATGGCTCGGGCCATTGGAACCCCGACATGATCGCCTTCAATGCAGGCCTAAAGGATATGAAAGCCAAATACGGGCCTTTCACATATGATGAATAGGAGGCTGATGAGTTTATGGAGAGCACTGGTGAGAATGCTGATACTGGTGGTGCAATTGAGGGTGGTGGTGCTGCTGCTGCTAATGTTCCTGGTGCAAATGAGGGTGATGTTGTTGTTGCTGCTGCTGCTTCTGCTGACATTGAGATGATTGACCCTATTTCAGATTGAATATCTCAATTTCTTGTTTAAGTTTTTGTTCTTGTTCAGTACAATGTTTGTCAGATGACTTGGTTTATTTTGGGATGTTTGTAAAAGTGTTTGTTTGTGTTTGTGTGCAATTGCTGAATTGTTAGCTTTGTTTTTGTTTATGTAATTTGTTCCTGAAATTTGGTGTTTTTCAAGAAATAGTGAATTGCAGAATCAAGCCATTGCAAAAGAAAATTATCATTCATTCATAAACACAAAAGAGAAACACAAAGACATTAAAGAGAAACAGAAGAAATTACTAAACACAAAGACATCTACAAAGACATCTTCTTCTCCCATGGTGCCATTTCTTCTCTCTCCCTCATCCATTTGCTCATTGGCTTCTCATTGGCAGGAGTAATATACTCAACCGTCTTCTTATCAGGCCATTCTTTAACCCTCATTGGATGGCCAACTACAACCATCTTCAGTTTGATCACTCTTCCATTCACAACAACTCTGAATGGATTCTGTCTCTCCATTGTTTCTCTGAGTTTTTCTCTAATTGTGGTATAGTTTTCTCAATTACAAAGCCATCATTTATACTAAACTGCTTTCCCATTTCTCTAAGTAATTCATTATGACCAGCTTTTAATTCAATCTCCATGCGCATAGTGAATTGTAGTTGACAAAGTCTAAAAGGAGAAAATTTTTTGGGGTTGCAGTACTCATCTGACAAACTGGATGTTTCCGCCCAATTCTTTCTTCCCTTTGAAAATAAAAGACCTGCCAATTTCTAGGCGTGTCAAAAGAGTTTATAGGAACTGGATGTTTCCGCCCACCTTTCCTCTGTTTTCTGTTTGGTTTTTGACAAAGTCCAGCACTTATCCTATACCACTACACCACAAATTTAGCTGACAAAGTCCAACAATTATCCAATACTTATCACAAAATATTGAATTTAGATTTTCCTCTCAGAAAATCTTGAGATTAGATTTAGCAATTGAAGTTGAAGAGAAGTGAATTACTGAAAAGACAATTGAGTGCGCAAGTTTTCAAGGCAATTGAGTACCTTGAAACGGTTGAGGGGAGTAAATGTGGGGAGTAATTGCGTGTAAAAATCTATTCAACGTGTAATTGTGGTAAAAATCGATACAAACAATGTAATAAATGTTGGTTTAGAGTAGCATAGGACTAGCTAATGATGGTGCATGCTCTCTATGATGTGAAGTGAAGGGCTATGATATTAGGGTACGTAGATATAACCACCGCAAGTAAAAATTAAAATCGATACAAACAATGTGGTAAAAATTGAATTACTTTTGATAACCACCGCGTAAAAATTGTAGAGTTTTCTAGAGAGTAAAAATTACGGTTGAGTGAACGATTAGACTTGAGATGTGGCTAATTATGGTGCATGCTGGAACGCGTGGGGTGTGCAGAGTTTTCCAGAGAGACATGACTTTTCAGACATGATCGGCTATAAAATCTCTAGTCAAGAGGAATTGAGAATTACTTGAGATTTTGGAGAGAAAAATTAGGAGAAAATTTAGGAAATGGCAAACCCTGGAGGAGAAGATGATACTTTATACTACAGATTGGTGAGAGAATTAGCATTTAGTCTCACTGTGATAGAGATGCAAAGACTAGTAAAAGATGTAGAGAAAAATCTGTTAGAAATTGAGAGAAAGCTTGAAAGAAAGAGAGACAGAGAGGAATTTCTTAATCGAATGAAAGAAAATGCTGCAGAGTTTCAGTTGTGGATTCGGAAAAGAGAGGCAAGGAAGGACAGGAGAAGGGGCGGTGGAGGTGGTGATCATTATAGGCGGAGAAGTGAGACAGAGGAGGATAGTGGAGAAGAAGACGGCGGTTGGAATCCAGTGCATCATGATTATCCAAGCAGTTCTGAAGAAGAGAGGATCCGTAACCGTCGAAGAGAGAATCTATTCAGGATGTACTGGAAGGAGAAGACTAAGTTCCCTCGAGTCTTTCGACGTACCATGATTGAGCCCCTCCCTGAAGATGAAGAATCATCTGAATCATCTGAAAAGTTAGAAGACGAGGATGCTGATGAAGAAATGGATGAGAGTGCTGATGAAGAAATGGATGAGGACAGAGATGGGAGTGCAACTGCGAGCAGTGGAGATGATCCTGAGAACTATTCAACCCTCCAGGAGAAGATGATCTGGATGATCATGATGATTCAGATGATTTTGGTGCCGAGGATGACTAAATTCCCTCGGATGATCTAAGTCTGAAATCATCAAATTTTGCAGGGTAAATCTTTTGTTAGCTTCGAGAGAGGTTTCAATTTATTGAAGCTTGAAGAAAAATCCTCTCGAAGACGGCCGGAGTAGTCTTTCTCTCTTTCTCTTGTTTAAAGTTGTGTTTTTTCTGTTTTTTTTTTGGGTTGAATGTTGAAATTTGGGTTGGAAATGGATGTTGGTAATTGGCTATGATGCGAAGTAGCCTGCAAAAAATTACCTGGGAAAGTTGTGAATTTTTTGGGGTTGTTTTGGGTTTCAGGGGAGACATTTTGGGGTTGTAAATGTTATGGAATGCTTAATGTTTTATGGAATGAAGAATGGAAATCTTTTGACCTGTAATGGAATGTTGCAGTTTATGAATTTGAATGTTTAATTTGATTGATTGATTTTCAGAGGGAAATGGTGTGATTCAAAAATTTACTCATGCTTACATCATGATGACAGATAAGTCTTTGATGTTGACTTTGTAAATATGATTTTCAGCCTTTGGAGCAAAATCCGGCCAAAGTTATAGGACCAGCCAAAATTATAGGACCGGCCAAAATCCGGTCAAAAATTTAAGTTAAAGTTGCAGACAAAACAATGATACAAAAATTTGAGACAAAACATTCATTCATTTCAAACAAATTTGTTCACTGACAGAAGGGAGAAACAAAACAGAACTAACAGCACCCGACTAATTTACTAACAGCACCAAGAAGGACAGCCCATAAACTTGTTCATTGACAAAACAGTAAATTTTAGTTTCATTCAGTCAGGTAAAAACATTACATTCACAGTCTTCTTCTTGGCGCCACTCTTGGAGGCCTCCTGTTTCCATGAACATCAAGCAAACAACGCAAATGAGGTTCTACCTCGTTGCTTTTCAAATCTTTGGAGTACCACACTTGCTTTGCCTCTTCAGCAAGAATCACAGGCTCGTCAGTCTCTTTGGTGGAACTCCTTAGCTTATTCAATTTAACCAAGACCAAATGCGACTCATCACAAATTCTGGTTGCAGTAGTCTCTTGCAGGCCTCCTGTTTCCATGAACATCAAGCAAACAACGCAAATGAGGTTCTACCTCGACACTCACACAATTACCGGATATTCCAAACTGCTTCTTTATATTGTGAAGCTCCACAATCACAAGTAGGATACAGTTTCTGTTCAGCCAATTGTTTGTACATCTGGGTCAGGATCTACCTGTTCGAAAATTATGCAGCACCAGTATTTTCTCTGACTAGCTCCTCTTCATTATCAGCAATGTTAACTGGTTGCTTGGTTTGCTTCTCCCCATGCCAAATCCAAGTCATATACGTCTTGTCGACACCTTTCGTTTCCAAATGCTTCTTCACTCCTTGAAAATCAAAATGTTTCCTATTTCGACAGACCCTACATGGGCAAGGACAATGATTTTCCTCAACACCATTATCAGCTGCATATTCAATGAAAAAATTCACACCAGCTCTGTACACTGCACCAAATATATCGTCTTCAAACATCCAAGATTTATATATTGACATTCTGAAGCTACCTGTGAAAGCAAACCCAACCAGAAAAACATCCATGAATACCCTAATTGATCATACCCTAACTACACAAATTCACAAATAATCCACAAATAATCAAATCAATGAAACAACAAAGCAAAACCCAACCTGTGAAATCGAAGTCACCCTCTCAATCGACAAAAATTGGACCAATTTTTCCAGGGTTTCTATAATTTGGGTTCAGTTGAAAGAAATCGAACCCAAAGGGTTTTAAAGAGAAGATCGAAAGAAATCAGCCTCTCAACTATCGATCCTTCGTGTCTTGATTCTGCCGTTGAGGGTTTTAGAAGAAGATTGAAAGAAAAAAAATTTGAATTTTTTTCGGTTCTGCCGTTGAGGGTTTGGAGAGGCTCGAGGCTCGACTGAGTTCAATGTGTCTGAAAATGGCAATGAGAAATGGTTAAGGCAGTTTTAGGTTCCAAACCTAAAATGGTTCTGGTTCGACAAGATTGGGGTAGCTGACTAGGCAGTTTTAATTCATTCTGGTTCTACACTTTAAAGTGGTTCCCGTATTCTGGTTCTCCCATCAGATGGTTCTGGGGCTTAAGTTATCCTAGGGTTCTAGCTCTTTTAAATGGTTCCAAACAATTACCTAAAATCATTAAATTCATTTTTGCTTTTCCAAAATTTCTAAAATAATATAGATGTGTTGCAATTGCTGAATTAGTGCTGCTCATGTGTTGCAAAGATTGGGTTGATTTTGGTGGCATCAAAATTTGGGGTGAAGATAGTAGTTTTCAAAAATTTGCAGCACAATTTGGATGTGTTGCAACACATATCAAAGTGATGAGGAGTTATTATGATTTCTACACTTAAACTTTGCAACACTTCCCATTTAAAACAACATTATATGTATGCTGCTAAATTTGCAGCATGCTATTTGTGCTGCTAAAATTATAAATGTTGCTAATCAGAATGTTGCTAAATCCCCCATTTCTCATAGTGTTAAGAAACTAAAATGGTTTCAATTTAGTGCTTCAATCATGTAGATTGCTCACGAGTCATGACACTAGAAATCAAGAACAAAAATGTCACAAAAGAAAATTTACTTTGCAACAAACAAAACACAGGAATTAGTGCTTTTACATCAATATTCCTATAGAAACCTTAATGTAAAAGATTGGTACTCTTCTTTGATTTTCCTTGTTTATATGAATATTCACTTATTTCACACTATCAACAACAATAATCCTTCTTTTACCTATGTTACACATGCAAAATTATTAAGTTTCATTTTTCAAGGATGGTGTTGGCACCGGTCAAAATGCTGATCAACAGATGGAGACCTTCAACTTATAAACTGCAGAAAACAGAAAAAAAAAATCATTAACCAAAAGCTTTCAAGAATCGATTTAACAACTAAAAGTAAAAGAAAATCAATAGCAATAAAACTAAGAAAAACTTACGTTAACATGAGAGGAAATATCATTATGCGAATTAAGGATTGTGTTGTGTACATCAAAATATACAAAATCGATATTCCATTTGTGATCCATTTATGATCTTCAGACAAATAAAAAGGGTTTGCTTCAAGATTTGTGAAGTTAGGAGGAGGCAGAAAGAGAAATAAAAAATGCAGTCAGTCTAGATCTAGTTAAATCCAAAGATACTCGCTAGCTCATTTTATAGTTAGGTCGTCTTCTTGAAACCTACAGCTGCAATGGATCATGATTCAAGACCAAGTAAAAACTAAGCCCTCTAAGAGCATCCACAGTCTTCGTTCTATACTCAGTTCTATAGTCAAATTTAGGATCCAAAAGCTAAAAAACATACCACAGTCTTCATTCTATACTCAAATATAGGATAGGATTTCTAGGGTTTCGTCTCAAATTTGACACCCCAGATAGCATTTGATGGAGCGTAGTTGTATAAAGCGTTTTGATTGGAACGTAGTTGAATGGTACGTCTCACGTAAAACGCATCGACACAATGCGTCTGAATACCAGGCGCAACAGTATAATGCGTCGGTGTGAAGCGTAGTTCAACAATGCGTCTGAAGAGACGTTATATTAGATTGCGCTCTATGCGAAGCGCAATATAAGATTGCATCAACTACAGGCGCACCCTATAGCTCCTTTATGCATAGGCGCAGCATAAAGATCCGTTTTAGTAAGACGGCATATATAAATGCGTCCATTCTATAATGAAATTCATGTAACAAATTTTAAAGCAAAAGGGACGGCATATATAAATGCGTCCCACAAAGGGCGCACAGTTGAAGAACGTCTAGTTTAGGCGCACCTACATAGTGCGTTTAGTGGGCCGCAATATACGACTGCGCCTGACAGTGGAACGCATGGTTATGGGCCGTCCCACCGGAGACGCCTCCTTGTTCTTCGCCTTCTATGCAACGCATTCGCACAATGCGTCTATATCATTCAGATACGCCTGTGGATGAAACGCGTTATTCAACTCCGTCTTTTGGCTGACGTATTATACACTTGCGCTGTGCTATCTTTTAACATCCGCCCACTACGCTTGTTTTCCAAAATGTTATTTATAAATGCCAAATATGTGATAACATTTGGCATTTGACACCCTCAACATTGTGGATGCTACAAGCAAAGAAGAGTGAAAAGTGGAGAGAGACTGGTGAGGCGATTAACTCGGGGTCAACTGAGTCAATTTCTCAATACCGAGTCACCTTCATCCTCCCTCTATTCTTCTTCTTCTGATTCTGTTTTTCTCTTCTACATACTGCTTTATTTTTTCTTTTCCTTTTTTTAGTTGCAATCAATCATTTCTGTTTGTTTAAGCCTACTTCTTATTCCCTTACAAAATCTCTTAGCCTTTAAATCATAATCTGGAATGCACTGGAAATTGGTTTTAATCAAAAATTAAAACCTTAAATCTCACATTTACAAGTGCTGTGTGATTCTGCCGATTTTGTTTCTGTCACACATCCTTCTTCTTCCTGTAACTGCATCAACCACTCATTCATGGAAGGAAAGATTGAAGAATCGGGAGAAGAGGATGTCGTTGATAATTTCATCTGGTCTAGTTTCACCTCTCAATTCCTTATTTTATCTTTTTGGATTTGCTGCTAAGGGTTTTATCTGGGTTCCGGGTTTTCATTCCGCTTCTGGAAAAATAGTTTGCCTACATCTACAAGTTGGGGTTTTTACTAATTTTAGGTTGATGTCTCTGCATCACCTTCTTCGGAGATTCCACGGCTATCTTCAATGGGTTTTGTTGGATTTCTTCTTCCTTCTTCAGGGGGATTCTAATGGCGATTTGGATTATACAAGTATTATTACCTTCTGTCTGCAGTTGTAATCAGATGATGGTGATTTTTTTCCTTGTGATACCGAGTTTTATCGATCCGGACTGGATCAAACTGAATCGCTGAGTCTGTTGTTCACACCGATCTACCCATATGCCGTGACTAAACTAGCCACTCAGAATATTTTATCTTCCTTGCCACGTGCTAGCAGGTACGCAATTATCTTCCACTCTTTCATTAGGTGTCACCATAAATATTCTCCAACTATGAGCCCTATCCTTCCCCACCTAAATACAGACAAACAATTTACTTTATTCACTTTGGTACTCTTATATGTTGACGTGCCACCAAAACATGAGTCTACCAAAGCTTTTTGTCCTAGCAAAGGGGAAACGTTAATTATTCAAATCTATGTGGTCCCAGGGAAAATGGAAGTTCATTTTACACTACCGAAAAGTAACATTCCTTTTTGGATTCTATTTCTGTCTGACACGTTTACTAGAATTCTTATCTTGTTTCTTATACGTGTCTTGCACCATGTTGAGATGGTTCCTGCTGTTTTTTGGTTTCAAAAGACACATGAACAGTCGAAGATATTTTGGCCTCATATTAAAGGGAACATCAGCCATCTGGTTTTTTTCGGAGACTCTCATATGACGGATAAAATCGTGCTTTTTTTTGCCAAACATTTCCGTCACAAATAGGTGGAATAGCCCTAATGACTCTCAGAATTTTTGCATTAACTTTATTCTATTGGGTGTCATTCAATTGGCTGCTGAGGTTTATTTTGGTTGGGTTATTATGCGATGGGGTCTTGGGATGTTAGTTTCTTCGGCCACATATATCAGGCTTTTCTACAGACAAAGATCACAACCCTTTGATGTGCTCTCTGCTTCACCAACGGACTATGATATACAATCACCTGCTGCTAAAACCGGAACAATTCGCACCTTCGCAGATTTGATGGATGATTCTCAAACTTCCTCAACTAGAGTCATCTGCCCTAGGTTCGGGATTCTAATTTTCTGTGTGAGGACATGTCTCTCACAAGCTATGGCGCAGCAGCAACAATGGTTTCATCTTCAGACTGACTTCCCTGTTACTCGATGTCTACTATGCAATGGATGGAAGCATCTTATGACGTTAAAACTGGGTGAAGAACAAGATTTGGTTATTCATTTTGGGGTTAGTCCTTTGGATCATATACATAACCATCTTCTTTTTTGGCAGCTGGATTTGAAGATGATGGTTGTTGGTCATGCTGTTTGGATTGCGACTTATTTGGGCTTTACTATATGGGTTCTAACCATTATATATATTAGTACTAGTTATATTAGTACCAGTTGTAGGATTACTATGCAAGCTTTTAGGTTAGCTGTTTTTCTCTGCATCATGAGTTGTGTCCTATTCAAACTTGTGAAGTATGTAGGTCTAACATGGAGTAGTGACAATCTTATGAAGCTATGGCGGGATGAGGAAGATATTGGTTTTCATCATTATGGGGTAATTCCTTTTTGCCTTAAAGGATACATTACGTCAGGCTATTTTTGTAAATGGCCAGTTGCCGTCAACCTTCGGTGCATGGCAACACCTCAGTGGTTTGGTTTTGTGGTCATCCGGCTCTCGTCTTCGTGGATTCGATCTAGCTTATTGTACTCGACCTTCCTTTCGACACCAATGGTAACTAGGAGCATTACACTTTTTTTGGAAGTTGTTGTTGAGGTTGTTTACTTTGTCTTTGGAAACACCATGTCAATGGTGGTAAACACCTATGTAATGCTTTGAAGTTAATATATGCAGTCCTTTCCTTCAAAAAAAAAACATTGTGGATGCTCTAAGGGCGTCCACACTCCACAAGCTATAAGTATATAAGAATTTTGATATAGGGGCTTCAAAAAGGAACGTGCTTTGAGCCAGCCCAAAATTCTGCCTCCCCTCCTTTAGTACCTCCAAGTAGTCATTTTGGTACTCCTCTTAGTTTTTTAACTTTTTTAAATACCAAATTACCCTTATTTGATTAGTCTTAATTATTTCATTATAGTTAATAATAAGATTAGAGTTAAGTATATGATTAGGTGTTTAGATAAGTTGGAGAGAGAAAAATCCGATTTTTGGGGTTTGATTTTTGGGTTTAGAGAAGAAAAAGAGGATTTTTTTTTTTTTGGGGATTTAAAGGTACTTTTGTAAACCCATTTCATCCTAGTTGTTGATTGTTTTGTTTGTATGATGTATGGTGTTGATTGGAGTGTTGAATCGAGTGATTTAGATGAAAAAAAAAAGCATTTTCAGAACTGTATTCGGCTCCCAAAAAACCCAGAATAGGGGCCGAATGCACCATTGCTCATGAACGCGAAGAACAATTCGGCCCCTAAATCTTTTTTTTTTTTACATTCGGCCCTTAACTTGGTTTTTGTTTTGGGGCCGAATGTTGAGGTAAAATGACCTACTATGCCCCTCCTATTTCGAAATAGGAAGGGCAAAACAGGTCAGTTCCCTCTTTAAACATTCGGCCCCTAAATCCTTTTTTTAGGGCCGAATGTGGATTTGGCCTTCATTTTAAAAAAAATTCTGAGCCGAATGTTAAGGTGAAATGACCTATTTTGCCCCTCATATTTCGAAATAAAAAGGGCATAGTAGGTCATTTTTCCCTCTTTAAACATTCGGCCTCTACCCTAATACGTCAATAGGAGCCGAATTCATATTCGGTCCTCACGATAAACATGAATAGAAGCCGAATGTTATGGCTCAACTTGAAAAGAAAAAAAAATGCTTCAGGAGTACATTCGGCTTCCAAATGTAAACCAA
>JAJJMA010256797.1:0-10395 GCA_023529015.1 Papaver nudicaule | reverse complement strand
GCATGGTCTTTCCCAAACTCTATTCATAATTTAGCTCACTGTTGGAAAGTAGACAATTTATCTTCTACAGGAAGGATAATCTGGCCAACGATCCCAGCTGCAATCACTTGGACAGTCTGGTGCGAGAGGAACGCAAGAATCTTTGAAGAAAAACATACCTATAGAACTGATGAAGACCTATGCACTGATGCAAAAGCTCTTGTTCTTTCCTGGGCCAAGGCATATGGAAATCAAGTTCATTTGAACTTCACAAGTACTGTTTTCAACTGGGGAACTCTTTTTGAGTGATTGTATTTTTATTTTCCTGCTGCTACTTCTTGTAGCTATTGTATATTCTCCTTAGTCTTTCAATAAAATCTCCTGTTCAATCAAAAAAAAAAATAGCATCCATACTTTACTTTACTTCAATGTATTAAAAAAGTCATCACTTAGCGATTTAATGAACCATATGTGTACACAGTATTTTTTGAGGGTGCATGGGTCATATGCATCTTCTGTTACATGAAAAGGTGTCGTGGTCCAATTGTTCCCGTGAATCGGTGTCTTTAAAATGGAGATTGATTACAGTGGGTGGAAATGGAGATTGATTACAGTGGTCCAATTGTTCCCGTGAATCGGTGTCTTTAAAATGGAGATTGATTACAGTGGGTGGAAACCAAAATATCGAGTTGCCCTAGAAGAATTAGCAAAACTCTACGGGAATGGTGTTCCCGTAGAGCTCTTATGGGAGGAGAAAGTGACGAAGATGAGTCGAAGGCGTTGATACTTCTACGTCATAAGATTATCTCTTATGATCACAAGAAAAAGAGCTCGAATAAGATTTGCGATTATCGGATGGTTCAGTTTGTAATCTGCTACTCACAAGATGGATTGGTCATATCGAATCAGCTGCAAATATTTCTGACATCTATGGACCGCCATGTTGCTTCAGAGGGGTATACAATTAAAACTTTTTTTTTTTTTATGATTGGTTTATCGTTGACATGTGTCATAGGTTAACAAATAAAATATTGATTTTTTTTATCGAATAATTTAGAAATCTCTAAGGATTTTTTCGAATCCTATCGAGAGGTTTTGTGTCCACTGCATAATGTACTTTAGATAACAAAAGGATCATGGCAAGGATAAGAGATGGGGTATTATTTTTAGATGATTTTGATGCCCACGTGACGTGATGAGGTCACTATTTTGATCGAGCAAAAAAGATGATGAGGTCATGAAGATCTCAAATCTATTCTATGGGCCTGTACTCCGGTCTCCGAGCAACAAATTTTATACCGGCTCTGCTGATTATTTGGGCTTTCTTGCAATCAAATTAGAGAGCTCGGGTTAAGCTCTAGCAAGTTTAATGGAAGGATTCTACATGGTCGTGGAAACTGGTTAAATGTATGCTTCATCTCAATCTCCCTAGCCACGGCGGTGTTTCATGGAATGGCTGTCTCATTCTGATTATCAGTAGCATCCAAACATTAGTTTACTTCAATATTGAATACCTCAAAGCCTAGATTCTCAAAGAAAAGCTGGTGTAAGAGATTGACAGGTGTTACTGAAAAAGGAAATTTTCATTATTCAAATGTATCATCTTCCACTCCCGGACAAGGTTTGGTTTAGATGATGACCCCAAAGGAAAAACATACTACATATTACATTACATAACATAGAGATAAGAGATTAACATATGATTATAACTTCAGTTTTGTTCATGTATATTGATTTCTTCTCGTTATGAAAAGAAATCATCAACGAACTCCACCAAATTAATATACCCCAACTCTCTCTGCAATTATTGACTTGAACTAAGAACCCAAACCTTTCTTAGTCACGAACTGGTGGAAATCCTAAGGATTCTATCGTTTTGGTGGTGGAGATAATGATGGAATACCTCCATCTTTATGTCTTGGTTTCCATTTTCCGATTAACTCCCTAAGTCCTGAAAGGTCGAATTTGGCAGTGGTAAGGTCGGGGTTATATGGTGGCGGAGGAGATCTTGGCTTGAGCGGCTTCTTCGGTGGTTTTGTAGGCACATAGGTTGGCTTCTTTGGTGGTGGTGAAGATTTCTTAGGTGGTTTTGAAGGTACATAAACTGGCTTCTTTGTTGGTGTTGGAGGCATATAAGGTGCCGTCTTTGGTGGTGGTGGAGAAGGAGATTTAGGCTTAGGGATTGGCTTATACGCATCAGCTAGAGATGGAAAGCTCAAAGAGACTAATACTACTAGAAGAACACTAGTAGTAAATAAGAAAGCCATAGAGGCTCTCTTCCCTCCTTTTCCTCCCATGATACTCATTTCTAAGTTTTGGTGTGATCTTTAAACATACTTCATTACCCATTTATATAGACTATGTACAAGTTTACCTTCTCATCTGGTCGGTAGAATTTTACTGTAGTTTTTACTCATTACTGTCTGTCTGCATTCATTCACTGGACTTGGTCAGTCTTCGAATGGTTACTTGTTATCATTTATTAGGGTTTGTACCCTATTCCTTTGCAAGTTGTATTTGTAGGGTTCAAATTTCCTTCCCCACACTATTTCAAGAGGCTCTAGTGTCCACTGCAAAATGTGCTTTGGATAAGGGAAGGATAAGAGAGGGGAATGATGATTTTTTATTTTGATACCCATGTGATGAGGTCACTATTTTGAAACATGATGAGGTCACTATTTTGAAACATGATGAGGTCATGAAGATCCTGACACTATTATCCTGGGCAACAAACTCTGTACCGGGTTTGCTGATTATCTTGGGCTTTCTAGCCATCAGGGCCCAAAATTCGTTTTCTTGTGAATTTTTACCAGCCCAAAATCAAAGCGTGCAGTTTTTCAAGAGTGCAGTTTTTCCCTTGGGACTGCACTCCACTAAACCTATCTAGGTTGTATTATAAAGGGTAACTAAGTTATCCTATCATTAAAAAAAAAACAATTTTATTTCACACCATATATACAGTACTTCATTTTCTTCTCTTCTAGGATATGGTAGTCTGTCTTCGGTAGGTGAGTGGGTTAGGCTTGAGTGAGAATGGTTCGTAATGTATACGGGGTTAGTTGTGGGGGGAGTTTAATGCATTTCAATCCTGGAAATTAGGAGGGAGTGTAGGAGAATCTAGCTCGAAAGTTTGAGAGAGTTTGGTGTTTTGAATTTAGAAGTCTGGAGTGTGTACGGAATTTGAGAGAGTTCATTCCTAACTCATCATTGTCAAAAACATACAATTTCTGAGACATAAATCAAAAATATAAAATAAAATCAAATCCATCTGAAAACTATAATTACTAAGACATGGCAGTATGTCTTCAGCAGGTGACGGGTTACTTCCACATTTGAAGTTAGCCTCTTTGCAAGACGCCAAGACATAAGCATTTTTGGAAGCATATCGCTCAAATTTTGTTGATCTACTTTGGTATCTATAACAAGACTAGACACAACAGAAGTCATTGGTACGTAATTGGTAATTTCATGCCTACGTTTAGGTTCTTCCACCCGATGAATCTTGAAGTTGTGAGATTTTCATTATCATCATTTATCATGGATCAAGAGAGGAGTAAGAGAGATCAAACATCTAAAACTCACATAAAGAATTACATTGCTTAGCTACATAAACTTTTCTCTACGTAAACTCTATTGCATTTATCACTCAATTACAAAAGCCTTTAAATAGGCATTACAAGAATATCTCCACTAATCCATTAACTATCACACTTACATTAAATTCCTAACTTTTAGCTATTATTCCCACACAAAACTCTAAACACGTCCAACTCCCATACTAACTAGTAAGTAACCCGTGCTACGCACCGGGTGGTTACCCTCATGTTCTGGTAGTGATATTCACCTTATTCAATCATCAAGACAAAAAACAGACAAAAGATCAGCTAAAGAGTGAAAGACAGAACTTGAAATTTGCCAATTAGATAACGACGTAGTGAGCATGAATTGGCTATAATAATATCTTGATATTGGGCCAGTTTGATAAACCCATATGGTATTAAGCCATTCCATCTCTTTTTGCTGTTCTGTGATTGTAAGACATTGACAATTTGACATCACTGCAAGCGAATATTGTTGGCTTATCCGGGATAGCGTGCAGCTGTAACCACTTGTGAGTTGTTAAGTCTCATATCCCACCACTTGTGAGTCATAGCCCGTTCCCACTCTTTCAATTGCTAAGCATACCGCACATATAATTCTCTTTTTTTTTTAAGAATTAAACCAAGTACGGTGTTTTGGGCATGCCCTACTTGTGCTGCTGTGCATACATAAAGAAATGAAATAGTATTAAAAAACAATTAAGCAACAACATATAGAAACCAATTACCTGTAAGAATTACTCCCTCCGTATGCACATGAGAGGTTCTTTAATGCAACTTTTGTGGGTATGTTGTGTCAATTAGCTGTGTCAAAAATAAGAAAATGGTCTGCAATACCTCTTTAATCGATATGCTGATGTCAAACTTTACTCTCTTCTATATCCACAAATTTAAGAAACTCAGAAGGATCAAAAATTAAGAATAACAAAACTGAAATTACATAGATTCTTTAATGTAACTTTGGTAGATAAGATGAGTCAATTAGCTGTGTGAAAAACTTTTGATATGCGGATGTCAAAGTTTGCTCTCCTTTGTGTCCACACTTGGTCTGTAATACCTCATATAGAGGATTATGTCTATTTAGTCTAATTAACCCGATGCTTGATGCTACCTGTTTGTTTAGTCTAAACTTAGATAGTTAGATTAAATTGATGTCATAAAATTCAGTCTAATGTTGTTACCTGATAAACCTAGTCACAATTAACTAAATTCCCACTGCTGCTGCATCTCTGTAAAGAAAATGGTCGACCAAGATAAATCAACCTGATCTAAATAATTTGTGCCCAACAATAAATGGTAGTCTAAATGCATAATGTCCTAATTTGCGCGCGTCAAGATCATTATAAATTCTCTTACTAATATAAGAAAACATGCACAAAATTAAAGGAGATGAAACTATGTAAGTAGAAAATAAAAAAGATCAAGAAAATGTCAACTTACATGCTATCGCTTTTCCTAAATGTTGCTTTCTACAAAGGATTCGATGTGCTGACATGTTTAGTCTGAAACCTTAAATCCCAGAAAATGTAGTACACAAATGAATATACTCAAGGACAAAAATGTTTGGTATAATTGTATGGTTGCACCTATAGAAGAAATACCTTAACCTGCATGGAAACAAAAATTAAATTTTGAGTATACTAAATAATAGAAATGCAAATCAAGATAAACACAATCTAAACTTTTGATAGATATTGATCTCTTTTTGATATATCAACAATCATAACAAATATATGCAAGCAATCAAATTTTAGACTGCCACTATGCACCATCAGATCAAAATATTTGGATAATTAAGCCATTGGTTGAACTCAAAATTTGGACATGAACATGACAACTTCATTTTGTTTTCTGACCATAATTGCTACTGCCATAGTTTTGCAGAAGCCCAATAAAAAGATATTAAGTCTACTAATTATGTAACCACTGAGAGTTTAAGCTTGATGATGTTTCCTTGTGGGCTCACCTTTAGTGGTGGACTGAGTTTTTAGATTATGATCTGAATTGTCCCAAGCCAAACCAATATTTGTTTTTGTTTCCACTTGCTGCAGCTCACTAATGCATTTCATTGTTGAAGTACCAATTTATCTTTCAGAACTTTGTCCCCATTCTCACCATCTGGCTGACAGACACAAATGTCAAGGGTCGTAATGAATTGATATTTGTTTTGGCATTTCTACGAACAGTTGAACTGCCTGTACAAAATTTCACTGATAATGCATACCTCATTATCAAAGAATTCTAAATTAAATACTATGATGCATACCTCGTCAAGGTAGATAACACTTCATACAGAGCTTTTTTTTTCATATCACTGCAATATTTTCAAGAACCGATTAATGGGGTAGTTGCAGGGAAATCACTGATTAAGAATCTAAAAAACCACCAATGATGGAGCAGATTGGGAGTCGCAGATCGAAATGTTAATCTAAATAAAGCAAAAACTAAAACCATAACTGAAAGAATAGCAACCCAGAGAATGGGAAACAACACAAAGGCATAAGCGGCATTTAAAACAACATAAATTCATCCTACTCTGATATGAAGTACCAAAAACTTTACATAAAATCAAACCACAAAATCAACTGCTGCTAAAAAAAACTAAAATGAAAACTGAAAAGCAAATGAATGAAAAAAGAAGAAGAATAACTACCCCAATCTTAGACTCAGGAGTGAAAGTCGTGATGAATTGGTGCTTTGGGTTTGCTTTGGCATTTCTAGCATACACAATGCTAGGAGAGTTCAATTTGATATCTTTGTTAGCTTCAGATAACACTTTATTAGAAATCAAAATTTGGGAAATAAAAAGGTTAAATGAAGACACATATTACCTGCAATATATGAAATGTTGTAAGAAAAAACAGTACCTGCAGTATATCAAATAACAAAAACAACGAATCTTATTTGGTAATCAATCCAAAAAAATTAGTAAATCCCATAAAGATATTAGTTCAACGGAACTGAAAGAAACTGAATCATAATCGAAATCTTAATTAAAGACTACCCTGAAATTGATCACCAACCCATTCCCGGACAATCACAATTTTAGCGAAGAACCAATTTTTATCCTCCTTTTGTAGAGTTCCGATCTAGAAAATATTGCAGATTCAAATGAGCCCAGTAGAAGTAAAAGAAGTTATCAGAAAAGAAGAAGAAATCAACGGTTTCTCTAATCAGATGAAGAGGGGAAAAGAAGAGAATCTTGATATCATCATGTTACACGGGTTTGCTCTGTATTTGATTTTGGATGAAAAGTTTCAGAATTCGGAAGAATTTTTTTTGAGTGGTGGATGAGAATAGAAGTGAGGTTAGTTAATGCAAATGGGAAGTGGATCGATCAAGAAAGAAGTGGGAGTAATGGGCTTGGTGGTGTCGATCAACAAAAAAAAAAGAAAGGTGTAAACAGGGTGTAAGTCGAAAACCATTAAGTTGGGTGGGGCCAGAGTGAAGGAGAGATCTCTATTTTTGAATACTCTCACCACATTGGTTTAGAGCCTTAAAAGGTGGGTCCAGAATGAATGAGAATCGAGTATTTGGTTTCAATTATTATATATAAGGATGTGATTAGTCTACGTTTTCTAATGACTAAATCCAATTACATATCTTAATAATCTTAAAACAAAATATTTAATATTTCATGTATATTTTGAATTATTTCCAATTGAAGTAACGACTCCTATAACCTAAACGAGTTAGACTGCAAATGCTGGGGTTGGTAAAGAAAAAAATATATGGGTAAACAAGATTTAGCATTAGTAGTATCAATACAAAAACAACCAGTAAAAAAAACATTAGGTTCTCCAGACAATTCCAATGCATGCATATCAATAATCAAACTGGATTTTCTCCCCACTTTTAACGGTCTTCATACAATTCTATCTCCCTTTGTTCACTTTTTTTTCCTCTTACCAAACTCTATCCCGAAATCCCTACTCTTTTGAAAGATTTGTATTGAGGAAAAATTTCACACCAAACTCTCCAGAACCCCCCGAAACAAGAAACTCCCAAAAATTCTACTGTTTTCCATTAGCAGGGTGTTCAAGGGCTTCTTTCAAACTCCCCCGCGACTAACAAAGGTTTTCTAGGGACTTTGAGAGACTCCTCTAGACTCTCCAACGACTAACGAGATTTCAATACACTTTTTTCAAACTCCTGCACGAGTAACTCGTAAATTATGAACAAAAAATTACGAAAGATAAAAAAGAATTGTGAATATTGGAAAATAAAAATAAATGTTTTATATTTTCTTTCAAATTATGAACTCTCTTCTGCATCGGGGTGAATCTTTCTTTAGTGTAGAAATCCATGGGCCTAACTCACCTTGAAAACCGGCTGGCAAGGTTAGGGTTGCCCAAGACTTATATACTTCACATATCCAGGATATCAGGCGATGTGAGACTATTCTCAACACTCCCCCTCACACGGAGCTGGGGACAAATAAGACCCTTCCTAGGCAAAAGACAAATAAATGGTACCCTTAGTGGGTCCAACAATACCCTTAGCGGGTCAACAAATCCCTTAACGGGCCAAATAAACAATGTCCACACATCACCCAAACACCCGCTCTGATACCATGTAGAAATCCATGAGCCTAACTCACCTTGAAAACCGACTGGCAAGGTTAGGGTTGCCCAAGACTTATATACTTCACATATCCAGAATATCAGGCGATGTGAGACTATTCTCTTCTTTGCCTAGCTATCTTGGCTTGTAGGTAATGGGCTTCCGTCTAACTTTAATATAATAACCTTTCAAATTCAAAAGAAAATTATGAACTCTCTTCAAATACATTAAAATCACCCCAACTACCCTACGAGTGACCCATGTTAATCCCAAGTTTGAAGCACAATATTCTAATTTCTAAGCCTAATCATTCTGATGGAGCTCATGGTTCTTTTAAAAAGTTCTACGCAATCTGACATGCTCATCACAAAACCAAAACCAAATATCTTTAGAATAGGTCAATTATGCCCAATTAGCAACTGGATCATGTATAAAATCTCGTAAATGTATATTTCTCTTTATTCATTATCTGCTCCCAAATTCTATCTTCCAATCCTCACTATGTCACCAGAGTGGACCAAAACCACTAAGTCAAGTAAGAAAGTTGATGAGCCCATGTATTGGGCTTGTCGGGGGTCACTTGGTAACTGGTATTAGGGGTGAGCATGGACCGGATTGGGCCGATTTTTGCCGCATCCGGCCCGCACCCAATATTTGGCGGATTTGGATTCCACATCCGCACCCAATCCATCATCCGGCGGATTTGCATCCAACGGATGCGCGGATTGGGTGCGGATGATCCACTGATTCTTACAAAGTTAAAATTTATTATAAGAATATAATATTGTGCAAAACATGTAAACTGCCGAAACAACCTACATACATATATAATAAGGTATCCCAAATTCTTGTACAACATCACAACTTCATATACAAAAAAGTGAATGAAACATAAACAACAGCTCCAAAAAACATGTTTTACAACTACCCAATCTATTGCAAAAGTTTTAGAAGTCTAAAGCCTATTGTTACTACTATGTGCCATATATACCACACCAAAAAAATAAAATAAAAGTCAATTCAAAGTGATTACTTCTTCTTCATCCTTGAGCATTTCCAACGCGTTTGCAATCCAGAGAATGAGGACAAATAAATAAATTAATCACTGACATAGTATATCTAATAATCCCTGAGTTTTTATTAAATTTCCCTAAATACCTTAACCCACTATTGCGGATGTCCATGGACTTTTGACCACTCCAACCGCAACCGGCCCTATATTCAGTGGTTTTTAGAAACATCATCCACGTCCGGCCTATCTTTTGGCGGATTGGACACCCAACCCGCAAAAAACCGTTGGGCCGGATTGGGCCGGCGGTTTTGGGGTCTTTTGCTCACCCCTAACTGGTATGGTCTCCCGTAAAGCGCTAAGAGAATGGATTGTGGTTTAGGGGCTTGTCATTTTCTAAACTTTGTGGCTCTTAAGCAATACAAAGTCGTTACTAATGAGATGGAATCTGGTAAAATGGAACTGGAGATATTACAGGGAAGGGTGTTGAAGGAGCTTTGGTGGCAAGTAGCACTTGTGGAACCTGCTGCTAATGATGGCCTGCCGGGTTCAACCACACTAGTTATTAAATTTGTTTTTGCCAAAAACAATCATTAGAGTTATTTTTATTGTTTTGCCTTATGAACCCATGACTCTTGTCAACAATAAATCAATCGTAAAGAAAAAACAACAAAAATGATATAATGATTGGTTTTATTAAGTTCCTCAGGCTAAGTCTAATGGGAGTTCAACCCCTTAAAAGCGTGGTCTAAACCCCAATTTCCCCCCACTTCAACTTCAACTTCCCTTATTTAAGGGAAGTGGAAGTTGAAATGCTACTTCGGAGCTCAATGATGTAGCGCCCAAAAAGTGAACTCGCGCTCAATGATATAGCGCCCAAACGAATATTCTCACTAGATCTGATGGCTAATAACATATGTTCCAGATCTGATGGCTGAGATTATCTGGCGCTTTATCATGTAGCGCCCAAACGCTATATCATGTAGCGCCGAACTAGAATTTAGCTTATGTGTCTAGCACTTCCCATTAGACTTGGTTTGGGAATTTGCTGATGTGTCATGCTATTTTTTAAGGGAAGTTAAACTCCCATTAGACTAAGCCTTAATTTCTAGAAAAAAGTCAAATATGCCTATATTTTTTAAACGGATTGAGAAATATTAGTGATCTGGTGAAAACTTATCTTCAGCATCTTTAGTTAATATTAGTGATCTGTTGATTCAGATTCTCTTGTGTTTACCCGTGAAA
>JAJJMA010256792.1:0-22485 GCA_023529015.1 Papaver nudicaule | reverse complement strand
GGATGTAGTCCTCACTTATGAGGGCGAACCAAGTAAAATCCTTGTCATGTATCTCTAACCTTTACCTCTTTACTATTTGTGTGTGTATGATTCTGTGTATGTCCAAGTATGATATTTGGGTGTACTGTCTAAGATCTAACCCTTGGGATTTTAGACAGTTACATTTTGGCGCTAGAAACAGGGAAAATATGTTATTTTTGGGTAGGTTTGGAGAAAATATAGATATATATTATCGGATGTTGGCAGTAGTTGCTATAAAAAACATTGTTTTCCGGTGAATTAACGAGTATTTTGGGGTTGCAGATAAAATGCTTTTAAAACTTAGTAAAATGTCGCCGTACACCCCTTTTGATCGAAAAATCATAGTCACTCATGAAGTTTTTGCAGTTTGTATGAAAAGAAAAAATGCCCATTTAGTCGTCCCTGCCATGATTAGGTCATCGTCGGTGCAACATTTGATTTAAGACTGTCACTTTTGTCATTTTTCTCAACAACATTCTGAAAAGCTATTCAACTAACTCGTTTGGCATTTACCCACAGTACTAACAGAGCAATACTGTCAGGAAGTGTGTTTGTCTTCTTTTACAGACCTTCGGTGAATGGGTTCTAGGAGTAAGAGCAGCAGGGCTCCAGCGGGCAGACCTCCACGGTATCCCATTCTTCCTACACCATTGGTATTTCCCAGTAGACACAACACCAAGAGTAGAGCGTCAGAACCAGCAGGGTTGGCGAATCCTTTCCTAGCGAGTTCATCTCGACGATCACCCATACAGCAACAACTCCATCAAGATGAGGTCTTGATAGAAGATATCACCCACTTGGAGAACGCCGAAGCAACAGGTGAACCCAACATGTTACCACGGAGGGTTGGCAGAGAAGCAGACATGGGAAATGTTGGTGATGTAACAAATGGCAACAGAGCAACTCAAAGAAATATCAGCGAATCTTCAAATGCTATTGGCATAGCTCCGAATGTCAATGGAGGTGGTATTGCAGCTGTAGACGCATTGCAAGGCAACGTCGGCGAAACACCTAATGTAATGGTGGTAACTCCAGAAGTTGTCGCCGAACCTATTCTCCCAGAAGTTGTTCATCAAGTCACTAATGGCAGTGGTACAGCAGTTGCACCTGGAACAACTTTGGCTCGACCGGTAGTGGTACCAGATAATGCAGGGTCCACTAATACTACAGAAACCTTGTTAAAGCAGATTCTTGAAGCAAACAATCGGCAATCAGCTCAAATGCAGATGCAATTGCAAATGGAAACTGTCTTGCAGAGCCACAGAGAGTTAATGGCGGAAAACAGAAAGATGATACAGAGCAAGAGTTATACATCTCAGTCGCGTACCACTCGCGGTTCTGAAAGAAGCAGGTCTACTCGAGGTAAATACAACACCATAGATATATCAGAATCATCGGCAAAGTATGATGAAAGAGGTAGAAGAATAGACATACCCAAGAGGAATGAGGAAGGTTTTGATGATTCAGGAGGCCGTGATGACAAAGGAATGCGAAGAGCACTTCGCCGCCTAAAGCACAAAGTGGCTGCGATGGAAGGATCAGCAAAGGAGTCAAAACTAGAATCAGCACTCTCTGAGGCACAGAAAACACCCTTTAAAGAATGTATCACATATGGTCATGTCTCTACTAGGTTTACCATGCCTAAGTTCTCGTCCATCTTCGACGGAACAGGGGATCCAGCTCAACACATCAGAAGTTATAAGCGAGACTTGGCGGCTTGGGTAGGCTCAGATCCAATAATGTGTATGGCATTTCCTGCAACCCTTAAAGACAAAGCTTTGGCTTGGTTCGATGGATTAGAAGAAGGTAAAATTGGAAAATTTAGCAAGCTAGAGGGAAAATTCTTGCGCACTTACATCTAGAATAACAGAAGTCGCCCAGGTGTGGAGAGGCTGTTTAATACCAAGAAGCGACCTTCAGAGACATATAGAAGTTTAATTCAGCGATGGCGAAAACTTTGTAGCGAAGTAGGTTCGGCGGTATCTAACAAAGACAAAATTCGGGCATTCATTAATTATATGGAGACATCAGCCCCAATGTACAAGAGCCTATTTTGGGATGCTCCAAAAGACATGAAAGCTTTGAGAGCGAGGCAAAATGAATGGATGAATTATGAAGAAATTCAAGAAAAGGAACTCCGTCAAAAAAGAGAAAGGGTAAAGCAGATTCACTCAATCAATAGCTACTCCCTCGAAGAACAGGAAGAGATCAAAAGAGAATGGTACAAGGCAGAGCAGCAGCGATTGGCGAAAGCTCCCTCTTCGGCGATAGTAGTCCCAGAAACTGCTAAGCATCAGCAGCAAGTAACCGCCGATCAACATTGGAATTTCCAAAAGCGAGGCAACTATGATGGCAGAGATAGACAGGATAATGGAGGAAGAAATGACGGTAGGGGCAGACGTGACAATCGGCGAAATAGAAACGGTGATAGAAGGTACAACGACGATAATAGAAAATTTGGCAGAGGCAACCAGCAGACTTTCCAGGATGCTACGCTTTCGAAGCTTCGCATATCTTATACTGATGCATGGGGTCAGATTGAAAATTCAAATTGTAGAGACGACATTCGTTATCCTTACAACAGAGGAAATCCCAGGGTCCCGCCCACTAATACTAATTCCTTTTGCCAGTTCCATTTATTCCATGGTCATTCAACATAAAATTGTACCGGTGTCCAACAGGAGGTACACAAATTCATTCGCTTGGGGAAATTCCAAGAATTTCTTGAGTTGCCGCCGCCACCTCCTGTCATGGTTCAACCAATTCAGGCTATTCAAGCTCCAAACATGTATGAGGTGAAAGTGGAACGCGACTTGTTGGATTTGGATTGCTTCTCCATTGTACATTCAAAGATCACTAGAGATGAATTCCACGACAATGTCTTATCCAGGGTACATAAGCGAGATAGACTGAGAAATGAAATCTGTAGTGTCGCCACTAAGCAAGAGTTATTATTGGATTGGATGAAAGCTTGTGTGGGTTTCTCCGCCGATGAGATACCACCTGAAGGGAGAAACCATAATAATCCTTTAGTCCTCACTATTCAAATGGGAAGCTTCAAACTACCCAAAGTCCTTATTGATCCAGTCAGTTCGGTGGATATATTTTTTAACTTTGCATATGAAGCAATGAAAGCGAAAGACACAAAAATTCCTTCGCCGACAGTTTCATCGTACAACATTTACGGATTTAATGGGATTGCTTCTAAACCAAAGGGAGAAATCGAGTTTAAGATTGTCATTTGTGATGATTTCGCTTTGGACACTACCCTTTGTATCGTGGACGTCGATTCGCCGTATGCTGCAATCTTGGGAAGACCATGGTTACATAGCTTGAAAGGGGTGCCTTCTACTTATCATCAACGTTTAAGGTTTCCAACACCCAAAGGAGTCGCCGAGTATGTAGGAGATTTGGCAATGGCGAAAGCTTGCAATACATCGGACATACAAATGCGTGAAAATAGGAAGGCCTGAATTATTGAAAGGAAGAAGCAAGGCAAAGAAGCCTTAAAAGAGCAAGAAATTCAAGACTTCATCGCCGACCCGACAAAATACATGCATTCAGTAAATTCAGTAGAAGATTCGGCGAAGCCTGATGAAAAAACATTATAGCAATTAAAGGAACCATCGCCGATGGGAGAGCCTGAACTACATTTTATGGCGGTGGAACGTACCAGAGATATAAACATCGGCGAAGGGAATGATCCGAAAATGGTGAAGATTGGCACTCTGCTAAATGAAGATGAATCGGCGAAACTATATGCGATGCTCAAAGAATATATTGATGTCTTCGCTTGGGGAATGAATGAAATGCCAGGCATTGACCCGGCAATAGCTTGTCATAAACTAGATATTGACCCAAAGGTTAGACCTTTCAAGCAAAGGATAAGGAAGTTGGCTCCAGTTTATAAGGAAGCAGTGGAAGCAGAGATCGACAGGATGAGGGCGTCTGGTATCATAAGGCCAGTACAATATCCCCAGTGGATAGCGAATATGGTGGTGGTACTAAAGAAGAACAAGGGAGTGCGAATTTGTATCGACTTCAGCGACCTCAACAGGGCGTGCCCAAAGAATAGTTTCCCGCTGCCAAGTATCGATCAAACAGTAGACGCTACCTCGGGCCATGAGTTGCTATCATTTATGGATGGTTACTCAGGGTATAATCAAATACCCTTGGCGGAAGAAGATCAGAAGCATACAGCCTTCTTCTCCACTAAAGTGTTGTTTTGCTATACTCGAATGCCCTTTGGACTGAAGAATGCTGGCGCCACTTACCAAGAGATGGCCCAGAAAATGTTTGAGAAATGGATTGGTAAAACGATGGAGGTTTATGTTGACGACATGCTAGTAAAGAGCAAGATGAAACAAACTCATATTCAAGATCTCAAAGAAATATTTGATCACATGCGCGTCACCAAATTGAAAATAAATCCGGCGAAATGCGTTTTTGGCGTGACTTCGGAAAAATTCTTAGGGTATGTTGTCACAAAGAAAGGTGTAGAAGCTGATCAAGCAAAGATCAAGGCAATCATGCCTTCGCCAGTGACAATAAAAGATGTTATGCGACTCAATGGAACTCTGGCGTCGCTTAACAGATTCATCTCCAGGTTCTCTGACAAATATAAACTGTTCTTTCAAACATTGAAAAAGGGCAAAAAATTCAATTGGACTGAGGCACACGAATCTGTAGGGCTGTCAATAATAATCCGATATCCGATATCCGTTTGAATTTATCCGAGATCCTATAGGATATTATCCGATATATCGGATATCGGATATCGGATATCGGATATCGGATATTTATTCCTTCTTAACATATCGGAATCGGATTAGGCCCTATCGGATATCGGATATCCGATATCCGTTAGGGAATAGGGATGTATTTGTAATTTTATATGACTGCCTAAATACAAGCCGTTCAGATCTTATCTTTTAGCATCTACACCGTTGATTTCATCAATGATTCTCATCTCAATTAGTTGATTTATATAGGATATCGGATATCCTATAGGATATTATGCCTAAATTTTTACAAAGTAGTAAATTTGATCACTCTATAGGTAATTTGGGATTTTTGTTTGATCACTCTATTGGTAATTTGGGATTTTTGTTTGATCACTCTATTGGTAATTTGGGATTTTTGTTTTCCTAAGAAATCGGATAAATATCCGATATCCGATAGCTTAACGCTATCGGTAACGATATCTGATTTTCGATATCCTATAGAATATTATCGGATATCGGATATCCGATAGCACTAACACTATCGGTATCGGATTTGTCAATATCCTATAGGATATCAAAGATTGACAGCCCTACGAATCTGCCTTCCAAGGCATTAAAAAGTACCTTGCTACTCTTCCAGCGATTCAACCCCCGGAGCATGGCGAAGAACTTAGAGTTTATCTCGCCGCAACGCCATTCGCCATCAGTGTTGTACTTGTAAGAACCAAAGGAGGGGAGACGCCTATTTATTATTTTAGCAGAACATTGCAAGGAGCAGAAAAGAATTATACCAAAATCGAGCAATTAATCTTGGCATTAGTTTTCGCATCTCAGCGGTTGCGCCCCTACTTTCATGCGCATCCCATTGTTGTGCTAACTAAGACTCCTATAGAGTCGATTCTACACAGCTCTCAGAGGGTAGGGTGAATTGCCAAATGGAATACACAAATTGAGAAGTTTGGCGTTCAATATGAAATACGCACAGCACAACGATCTCAAGTCATTGCAGACTTTCTCGCCGACTTCCCAATTGAAGAAGAGGAAGAAATAGAAGATATTCCCTTTTCGCTAGACGAGCAAGAAAATGAGATGTCAGCTCTATTAAAATGCAGCTCTGCTGGATGGGAAGTATACGTTGATGGCTCTTCAAATAAAGAAGGAAAATGAATAGGAATTGTTTTTACCTCGCCGAAAGGAGCCAGAATAGTACACTCGCTAAGGCTGGAATTCCCGGCGACAAATAACGAGGCAGAATACGAAGCAGTCATACATGCTATGAGGTTACTTATTGAAATGGGTATCAGCGATGTTAGATTGACAAGTGACTCTCAGCTGGTGATTCAGCAAATTTCTGGACGTTACCAGGCATCAGATGCTTCTCTGCAGAAGTACCTTAAACTTGCTAGGGAGTATGCTCAGAAGATTCCTGGTATTAAGTTTCGCCACATTTGCAGAAAGGATAATAGGCACGCAGATGCCTTGGCTTTTATCTCATCAATGATGACAAATCCTGATATTACTTCAATAGCTATTGAGATAGTGAGGCAATCCTCTGTGGAAGAACGAGAACAAAGGGAAGTGTTGGTAACAGACGCAGAAGAATCAGCGGAAACAGATTGGAGAACGCCGATACGACTCACTTTGCCAGGAAAGCAAATATTAGCTCACCAAGTCATTAGTAGATCGGCGAATTATGAACTTCGAGATGGAATACTGTATCGCCGGTCATTCTCTGGGCCGTTGCTGAGATGCGTATCGAGAGAAGAAGGCAAGAAATTACTAGAATCAATCCATGAAGGAGATTGCGGAAACCACAGTGGCCAGCGAGCTTTAGCTCTGAACGTAAGGATGCAAGGATACTATTGGCCTTGGATGAATAATGATGCTAAAGAATATGCTCGCCGATGTAAGAAATGTTAGTTGTATGGAAGAAGAATCAAGGCGCCAACAACATCATTAAACTCAGTTTTGAGCCCATGGCCCTTCACCAAGTAGGGCATTGACATCATTGGACCGCTGACCCCAGGCTCGGGACAACGGAAATATATAATTGTAGCAACTGATTATTTCACCAAGTGGTGCGAAGCCAAGGCCATTAAGAAGAAGACTGGGCAAGAAGTATTCACATTTGTTTGGGAGAATATATTTTGCAGATTCGGTGTACCTGCAGAGATTTGTACTGATAATGGAAAAGAACTTGTCGGCGATAATATAAGAAAGCTACTTGCTACTTATAGTGTCAAGCTAGGGAAATCAACCCCATTATACCCCCAAAGCAACGGGCAAGCAGAAGCTACAAACAAAACTATCGGAATGGGATTGAAGAAAAGAGTGGAACCACATAAAGGGGCATGGTGTGAGCATTTACATAATGTCATGTGGTCTTATAGAACCACTGTTAGAGAAGCAACAGGGGCATCTCCTTTCCTACTCACCTTTGGCGCTGAGGCATTACTTCCTTCTGAGGTGATTTTGCCGAAAACGAAGCATGAGGCTTGGGAGAAGAATTTAAATACAGATTTAATTCTGGCAAAGCTGGATGATTTAGAAGAACAGCGATTGATCGCTCTTACGCACATGGAGAATTACCATCGGCTACTTTCTCGTGAATACAATAAACGAGTCATTCCCAGAGAGTATCAACCTGGCGAGTTGGTCTTGCGAGAAGTTCCTCCCTCCCAGCGAAAAGGATGCAGGAAGCTAGAACCAGTATGGGAAGGTCCATATGTAGTCAAGAGAGTAGCGGGGAGCGGAGCATATGTGTTGATTGATGAGCATGGCGTGGAGCTAGAACATCCCTGGAACGCCAAGTTCTTCAAGAAGTATTATCCTTGAAGAAAACAATGTAAAAATCCGAAGTCTTGGGCGGGCATAATACCCAAGAAATCTTATTAGCTTATGTAAAACAACAGCGAATAAGATCCGGGGACGTAGGTTTGCTATTATGCGCCGAACCCCATTAACAAATTATTGTGTCATTTAATTTTCGCCGACTGTTCTAACTGCGCCAATGACAAAAGCCAAAAGGCTTCGTCGATGCTTACAAAGCTATAGACCAAAGAAAGGTCTTAACAACAAAACTAAGCATAATATACTGAGGCAAAGCCTTAAAACAAAACCCTGATCAGGTGTTATAAGGCCAAGTGCCACTTACAAAGGCATAATGCCATTGACTAAAATGTCAAATAAGAGCTAAAGGCTCTCGCTTAAAGCATGTCAGCTTATCTATTTTATTGAGTGGACAACCTCCCTGTATAGTAAGTCAGGCCCAGGCTAGCTGTTAGTCCACTTGTGTTACTTGTTGGTCTGTAAGGTTTGGAGAATAAGACCCTACGGCGGGAGCCACTGTGTAGCATCACAAGCGGAATCCTCTGTGTAATTAGACTACGGGCGACCCAAACACTTATAATAGGATCGCCGACGGGCACAAGTAACGATGCGAAGGGCGTGCTACTCTAGGCTCTGAATGAAATTGTTGGCGGTACAGGCAATGGACTTCACTCAATAATAGGTTAAGTCTGGGAAGATAAGTATGGAGGCCAAGGTGCCTTGTACTGAGGCCAAGGTGCCCTGTACTGATAGAATATGAAATCTTTCATTTCTTAAAAACAACGAAAGCCTGTAACAGAAAGTATAAAGGGTAGCATATTGGATTCATAGAAAGGGAAAATCTTACATTAATAGAAATGATGGTAAACATAAACCCTACATTTTCATTACACTACTCAAGATAATGGTGGTGCGGTTCATCGCTAAGTATCAAAAGCAGAAAATACAAGAAAAATACTCGCAAGACTTTGAGAGAGAAAGCCCTGAGAAATTAATTATCTCCATCTTTTTCTTTTTCTTCTTCGCCTCCTTTTTCTTCACCAGTTTCTTCAGCATCTTTTGCTTCATCTTCTTCATCGCCTATTTCCTCTTCACTTTTTTCCTCTTGCTCTGGTTCTTCTTCTTCTTCTTCTTCTTCTTCTTCTTCTTTTTCTTCTTCATTCGCTTTTTCCCATGTATTCTCCACATCCTCTTCGCCGGACCCAGATCCTTCGTCATCTTTATCACAGTCCACAACCTCATTCTCAGCGGTGGGTTCTGGTGCAAGGATATACTTTGCGGGAATCTCGAGACCAAGCTTAGGGAATTCCTCATTAACAAATCTTGAACGGCGACAAAGTCAAGTAGGAGCAGACGGTTGTTATGCTTAGTTTCTTGATCCCTGAGATCTTTCTGAGCTTTTCTCAAATCAGCCTTAAGCTCATCATGAATTTTCCCTAAGTACCCCACCTTGCTCTCAAGAGCTTCAATGCTCGCCTGACACTTTTGATGATCCTGAAGTTTGAGGTTCAACTCAGCAATCTTATTGGGACATTGGCGATGCTGCTTCAAAGCCTGGTTTAGCCTTTCCTCGCAACCGTTGTGGTGAATGAGCTTCTCAGCAAGATCAGAAATCTTATCAGTACAAAGTTGATGGTCCTCGACAATCTTCTTTTGATTTTCTAGCTCGTCTTCCAACTGCTTGATTCGCTCTGTGAAGGACAAGATAAGAGATTAGGAACGAGGCAATGGTAAATTCTAGCGAAAAGCATCCTAGAATACCTTCTAGCTCGCTCACGTGCCTACAAGCACCCATTTGGGCTTCTCTAAGGAGATGTAGGTGATTCTCAAACTTGGTATTTATGGATGAGCCTGAGACGCTGGCCACTTGCTGGAGTTGAGACATTAATTGGTCATTAAGCTGTATATTTCTATCGCCATGAATCTTAGCAAAATCTTTCCATCTTTAAATTTCCTGCTGAGCGGAATCTCTCTCAGAGTTGACAAGATTTAAGCGTGAGGCAAGTTTGTCAGCTCTCGCTTTTTCCACCTGGAATAAAGAACTCGCTCGAGTATGGTCCACGAAGGCAATTTCTTTTTGCTTGCGGTTAAGCTCAGCCAGCCGGCGGGCATTATCGCGTTCACTCTCAAGCCACTTCATGTTTGCTTGGGTAGCTTTGAGAAGACGATCAAGGTTAACATTAAGATCGCAAACATAATCTAGCTCTCGGCGGTACCACTTAATGTCCTTAGTCTTACCAAACAAAAAATTGCACTGCCTAGCATTAGCATCCGCCAAGTTATCTATCTCTGTTTTAACTCGCTTCAGTCGGGTGTCAGAATGCTGTCGGCGACCTTAGAGGGGACAAGGTCTAAGGGTCTTGGCGAAAGCTAAAAACACAAAGAAAAATTGACAATTCAAAATAACAAAGGGCCAAGAAAGGCTTACCTTTCATCTCGTCGCGCTCGTTCGCATCCTTGATATACGCATCCTGCAATTTGGTAAAACTGGTCTCCTTCTTTTTGAGTTGGCGGTCAAGATCTTTATTTTCACGATTCAGAAAACCAATTTTATCGCTCTGTGCCTCGAAGGTGTCAATGAGACTCAGGCAGTGTTGAAATCCCTAAGGAAGAAAAGCAGTCAGTAAAGAAAAGTATATATGCAAGTGAAGAAAGAAATGTTAGGAAGAATAGTCACCATGGCAGCCATAGTAAAATGCTCCTGGGGAGTCAAGTCATGGGCAACGGAAGATAAATCCCTAGTATGAGCAAAACCAGTCGTAGAATACTTCCTCATAGCTTCGTAATAAAGAGAATCAAAGCTATCTTTTTCCTCAAGCTTGAGCAGTTTTGAGAAGGAATCGGCGAGCCTGTTAACTACCTCGCCAGTACTCCCTCTTCTAGGAAATCGAGGAGGTTTATCGCCAAGAGGCATCTTATGCAAGTTTGTAAGGGCAGCATGAGAAGTACCAGCCGCCTCAGCCCCGCCGTCTGGGCTGGTCAAAGTAACATTGGTGGCGAGAGATTGCTGGAGGTTTGCGACACTTTCGCCAAGGTCTACGGCAGAGGCATTAGAATCCCGCTCAAACTGGGTTTCTTCATGATCTTGATCAGTCATTATCACATCACCATCTTTCTCTTCGGAGATGGTTTCAAGGTTACTAGCTGGAGTAGCCTTATCCTTAAGAAGAATTGAGAGCTTTTTAGAAGGAGGTTTTGTTGAGACAGAGGCAGTACCCTTAGGCTGAGTGGAAACTGATTGAGGCAGCACTACAGCAGGTTGCTGAGGCAAGGTGTCGCTAACCTTGGCGTAAGGCTCGCCTTGAGATTTCCCGGCGGGAGCATTCGCTTTGAGCCTTTTCATTGTCTGGCAAAGTTCTTCTTGAGGAGTCAAAGCGGGGGCATTCTACAAGAAAAGACACAACTGTCAGACCTAGAAACAAACAGAGGCAAATATAGATATAAGTATATTTTAAAAATATACGTATATATTTTTAAAATAAGCGAAACTTAATATGTTTGTTACCAGATCTTCCGTCGTGCCTTTCTAAGCAAATTCTAAGGCAGATATAGATATATATTTTAAGGTAGAAGAAGCTTGTCACCTTTGTCTCTGATGGTTTCCTCTTCCTGGTGGTGCTAGATTGCTTGACAACGGAGGGCAATAGCAGCCAGTTGCCCTTTGGATCCATATATATTTTCCCATCAGTATCACGATACTGGTTCTCCTCATCCCAGTTCACTTGGAGGAAGTCTTGATCTATAAAATGCTTGTGTTCTTCAGGAAAGTCCAGTCGCTTAATTGTCTTTGCTTCGTCTATCCATCCTAACAGCCAGGGTCCTTCTAACCTACAAGGCAGGTTGGACCAGCCACATTCAGTAGTTTTCCTCGCCGTGGTGACACCTGAAGCTTCCTTCTTGTTCAGAGCGCCAAGCATGATTTGATATTTTTCCAAAGTTCGCTTAGAGACGAAGCGATAAGCCCAAGGTTCACCCCTAATTGCCGAAGGGAGAACATCATATTGTTTTAAGAAATTCTCAACAGTATACGCCTCAGGAGGAAACCGCCCCTCCTCAAACAGTTCAGGATAGTTGGTCTTATTGCTTCGGCGAAGTTTTCATTCCACCAGAATGCGTATAGCATTCGCTGTGAGCTGGAAAGGACTCTTCTTTATCGCCACAAAAAAGTCACACATGAATGTGTCGGCGGGATCGTACAATGGGAATAGAAGCTCCTTCCCAGCTTTGAGGGTACCATAAGCAGTCACTGCTTTCTCAGCGTGTTGACCATCTGAGCGGAGGTCTTCCAGAGTAGTAAAAGCTTTTTTCACGTCCTTAAACTTGGTCAAAGTCAAGGGTTTAATGAAGATCTTGTCGTAGGCACAATACTCAGGCCATTTCTTCCAGGATGGTCGTGGTGGAGCCTTAGTAGCGGTAGGAGAATGTGGAGATCCGGTTTCACTAGTCGGCGAGCCAATTACTTGAGCGACAGGTTTTGTACGGCGAGAAGAACTCTGAGTAGCAGAAGCCATATGAAAGGACATGAGGACGGAAGTAGTTGCAGGCGAGATAGCGGTTAACCGGAGCAACAAAAGCAGCCGGAGAAGATGAACTGGTAAAGCTGGGAAAAAAAAAAAAAAGGGATTAGAACACAGATTTAGTATGGGAAGAGTTGATGAGAAAGAGATTGAAGTGAGGATAAGGATGATGTGTGGAGATTGAAAGCTTGGGAAAGCCTGAATCAAGTAAAGAAGCAGCAACAGTGATGGTTTAGGGTTTGTGAGAAAAAGAGCTCTGAAGAATTCGAAATTGAGAAGAAAGTAAAATGAGGAGGAAAGAGAAAGATTTTGTATTTATAGGATGAGAGAATGGAGAGCAACCGGCGCGAGCGGTTACAGGTCATAAATCAGAAATCACTGCATGAAGGACGTGTGGCGTAACCGAAGCAGAAGTGGAGAACGTGGGTGCGGCATTTTATGCGGTCAAGAAAATTTCACCCCCGACGATCAAAGATCTTGGAGATGAAAGAGGCAAAATGTAAGGGTGGAAAATGCCTTTCCCTAACAATAGCATCCTAAGGGTGAAGGTGTACCAGAGAGATCACTTGTGAGAAGTATGGAATCATTGGCGGAAGCTCTGGGCGAAGCACTCAACTAAAAGACCAGCGAGTGAGGAAAAAATGAAGAATCAGCAGAGCACATATAAGAGCGGATGAACGAAGTTGTGGAGGGTAAAACCCTTCGGAACACGTGTCATACATCCGAGAAGCAAAACCACTCTGAAGGAATCAGCAGCGAAGCCTCAGATTAAACTGAAAAGGAACGAAGCCAAGCACGACGAGTGAAGACTCGTAAGAAAGGGATTCGGACGACGCCATGAGACCGAAGCCCCAGAACCATCTTCGGAGCACCACCGAAGGAACCGCCTTACTCAACAAGGACTGACACCACCACGATTGAGTCTTTTGTCTTATTAGCTGTAAACCACCCAAGTTCGGCCTATATAAGGCGAGCTTGGAGAACATTGTAAGGTTTGGATTCTTTTTGGGTAAAAACCTAAGCGGCAAGAGTGGGATTAGGTCTGTATCTCCTCTGGCTCCTTAGGGTTACAATCCATGTAGTAACAACACTGAAATTAATATACATCTTTATACATTTAGTCTTTGATTATCATCTTCTGTGTACCTTCGGTATTGTTCTTTTGGTCATCGCACCACTAAATCTTGTTTAAGTAACTGTATGTATGAGTAGATCTGATGGATGCGGTACCTTGTGAACCTATGCAGATTTTCTACTCGTACAGTTTGGCGCTAGAAACAGGGACAATTAAAACAACTTAGGGTTTGCCTGTGATTTTTCGGGTTTTCAAATTTTTTACATATTTTCTTGACTTTTCAAAAGATTACCAAAACTTGTTTTCGAAAAAGAAGCTCATGTACCTTAAAACGTCTAAAGAACCTTACAGGCTTTAGCATGTTTAAGGGTTTTCTGAGCACAACATCAGATGGTGAGATCATCCATCAAGAGTTTCAAAACCTTGGTGTGATGAAGCCGATTTCAAAAGGGGCAGTTGATTCTCGTATTGAACGCTTAACAATGGAGTCTAGCCCTAAGAAAACGATTATGAAAATATATATATATATGCGTATGTAAATTCATTTTAGGGTTTTCAAAATTCCTGCTATATTTGGAAATAAATTTCTATAAAAGAAACCGTTGGGAAAGATGATTGGGCTAAAGGACAACACATGCATTTAGGGATATATCTAAAAAGGGCAAATACGACCTACATTAAAATTTGCCTGATAAAATCCTTTGCAGTGTACAGACTTACATGGCCGACATAGTACACTTCGCTAGCCGCCTTGGACCTCACGGGTTTTTTGTTTTCTGACAGGTCACAACCAGAATGGCTTCAAAATCTGACCAGGCTCCGAAGCAGCGAGTAGGATCCTCGAAGCAAGGGACCGGATCATCAAGACAGCATTACACCAGATTTTCGACAAGTAAAGGGTTATCCCCCGAGGTGGCGGCTAGCACAGTCCAACACAGAGAACCAGTATATGAGGACGACGTGTATGTAGAGGATTTAAGCCCCGAGGGAGAAGGATTCCCAGAGGGTGAAGAACCACCCCAACAGCAAATACAAGAAGAAAACGGGGAAAACGACGAAGAGGAGGACGAAGCGGCTGACCCTGATAATGACATACCCGAACATCAGCCTACCGAAGAAAATACGGCAAGAGCTGCACGATTTAGAAAGTTAATTCTGAAAAACAGAAAAATAAAAAAGCTAAAGAAGCAGCTGGCCGAAGCAAACAAAAAGGTAGCAGAAAAATCGGCGTCAAACTACAAAGGAGGCAGCGAAGGACTTCTCGTTCAAACAATGTATCTCAACCGAAGGAACACTCCGCGTCCAAAACATACGTCAAGACCAAGGGCATCAGCAAAGGTCACGGCATCACATTATCGAGTAAAAGGACCGAACCAGGAGCATGCATGAAGGAAAGCATACAGATACTCAGTGAAGGTAATCAAACGAAGAAGGACGCCGAAGCTAGGGCCCTACAGCAAGTAATGTTGGATCAGATTAAGGCGTTCCGAGCAGAACTTTTCGACAACCGAATTCAATCAAGTGATAGGATCAAGCTCACGCAAGCCATGAACGATGTCAATCGCTCTCCCTTAAGCCCAGAAATCCTATCAATGGCAATTCCAATAAAGTGTACTATGCCCATTTTCACATCAATTTTTTACGGTTCGGGAGACCCGACTGTGCATATCAAAATGTATCTCCGAGTATTTTTGGCTTACGCTGATAGAGATGAGGTGCTTTGTAAATATTTTCCCTCTAGCTTGAAAGGAGAAGCTCTTGCTTGGTACGATAACCTTGCAGCCAGCTCGATATTATCCTTTGAGGAGCTGTCCAAAGTTTTTATATTACACTTCCTATACAACAATTCCTCTAAGCCAGGGGTGGAGAAACTATTCAGTATTCGAGTACGGCCAGGAGAGTCTACCAAGAGTTTGACAAGCAGATGGACTGAACAGTGCGTAGAGGTGGGAAATGGAGCTACGGAAAAGGACAAAGTACGAGCATTCCTCAACGCTCTGGATAAAGATCACCCTCTATATGATAGACTTTTCTCAAAGAACCTCGAGACGCTACAAGATCTCCGAAAATACCAAAAGGAGCGAATTACCTTGGAGGAAATTAAAGAACAAGCAGCCCTGGGGAAGGAAACAATTTTAAAGCAGGTTCACTCAATAAACAACTTATCGCTTGAAGAACGAGGACAAGCAATGAACACTCAATTTGGGGACCCGTCGAAGCGAGGAAGACAAGAGGATAACGGTCGTTATGGGAACGAAGGCAAATTCGGCGACGACAAGTACCATGATAACAGAAAGTACAATGATAGCAGAGGAAATAACCCTCGGGGAGAGTTTGAAGGAGGCAGCAGCCAACAAGGACAAGGAAACAGAAAATTCGGGACGGCTAAACTAGGATTCCCTGCCTTTCACGACATGAAACTCCCAAAGCTTTGTGTACCCATCGAAGATGCTCTTCGGATCATCGAGCAGTCCGAATTTGCCAACGAGATAAGATATCCCCGAAGCAGGGGAAACCATCCGAAGCACACGAAAAATTCAAGAGATTATTGTCAGTTTCACAAGTTCTACGGACACACAACCGAGGACTGCGTTATAGCGTATGACCAAATTTACTTCTTCATAGCCAGGGAGCAATTTAAACATCTTCTGGAATTACCAAAGCCACCCCCAAATCATCCACAGCCCAAAGAGGAGCCAAAGCACGAAGCTTATGTGATTACAATTGACAGAGATATTCCAAGATTCGGAGCCTGCAATTCCATTGTTCACACAAAGGGTCTAGAAGGGATCCAAACAGGTCGCACCCATAAAAGGGATTTTGAGGGTGAAGAAATACTCAGTGTGATCACAAAGAATCACCTAGAAGAGTGGCAGAAGCAGCCCGTGTTCTTTTCGGCAGCAGACATCCCCAACGAAGGAAGAACGCATAATGATCCCTTGGTCATTACCCTTCAAATGGGAAAGATAGCTATGCCTAAAATACTGGTTGACCCTGGGAGTTCTGTAGATATACTTTTCGGGCAAACATATGACAAGATGAAGGGAACGAAAGCCGCTTTGGTACCCTTAACGTACAACATATTCGGTTTCAACGGAAAACCATCAACACCTCGGGGAGAGCTAATGATCACAATTCATGCTGGCAGCCAAAAGCAGCCAACCTTATTTTGTGTAGTGGACATAAACTCACCCTATAATGCTATCGTGGGAAGACCATGGCTACACAGCATTATGGGCGTAGCATCCACCTTGCACCAAAGAATCAGGTTTCCAACTCCACGAGGGATTGCGGAGATTCCTGGTGACCCTACCGAGGCTCACGCCTGCCATGAAATAGACATTCAGGCAAAAGAAGGTAGCAAGGAATGCTCGGGGCAAGCGAAGCACCCAAGGATAACGGACGAAAACATAGAAAAATTCATAGCTGAGACAGAAGCAGGAATGGCAAGTGTAAAACAAGACAACAGCGAAGAGGACCAACGTCCCGAGAACCGAGAACAGTTCCTCGTAGCAGCAGGTAGCCTCCAGACTCCGAATGAGCAACTAGGTGAGTCTAGCGAAGGCAAAAACATTCAGCAAGAACCTTTCTGGGCAGGACCATTCGTCATAGAGAGGCAACTTGGGAACGACACTTATAGCTTGATCAACCTCGAAGGCCAGAGGTTAAAAACCCCAGTCCAGGGGAAGCACATGAAACACCTAGTCTGAGAAAGCAACTTCTTTTGTAAGCAGTACTCGAAGAAAGATTCAATAAATAAAAATCGCACTCATTGATGCAGCTCCCTTAGGAATCAAACTCCAGATCCTGTCAGGAGGGGTAAAAAATCCCGCCTGGCTAGGCATAATCGCAAAGGCTGTAACGCCAAAGGCAAAAAAAAAAAAAACGCCAAACAATAAACAGGCTGTAACGCCAAAGGCAAAAATCGCCAAACAATAAAAAGGCTGTAACGCCAAAGGCAAAAATCGCCAAACAATAAAAAGGTTGTAACGCCAAAGGCAAAAATCGCCAAAAAAACATAAAGACCTCGAATAGCAGGCACAGAGCCGATGACCATATAAATCGTAAGGGCCCTACGAGTTATATGGCACGGTCCTCTACCCACAAGACACCCCGATAGCGGTGGGCACCTTGAATCAAGGCTACATAAGCTGATGATGCATTCGTACCCACTACCAAATGGCCACGAGGACCTCACGTTCTCGGGCGCCGAGGGGAAAATAAATGGGATTAACATCTGCCTATAGAGGAAAATGGAACCCCGAGGCAGTTGATTAGCTTGCATTTACAAGTGAATTACACAGCCAAGGGACCTCCTCCAAACAAAAAACGGCCTCGAGGAGGGGCATAGCAATGGAAAAATAAGCAAATAAATTCTTTATATATATATAAATGCAGGGCATGGAGTGAGGCAACAAAAAATGCGTATATAAACAAATGTCTCGGACGCAGCCAAAAAAGGGAAAAGTAACATTACTAAGCTAAAAGCCTTCGATTAGACACAAAGAGAAACGTCACCAAGAACTTCCATTTCCCTCGCAAGACCCTTATCAGTTCGGGTGCTATCATCTTGGGTCCGAAGCTGAGAATGATCAGACCCCGAAGGAGCAATTTCCACAGCATTGGCGATTTCCTCCTCACTTTCTTCGTCACTATATTCCCGAGAAGGCTCTTGAAATAAATAATGACCCCCTTTATCAAATATAGCACCTGGGGCTCGGCAATCATGCGAATCAATTTCTTCATCAAATTCTTCCTCACTCTCCCCTTCACTATATGCCAAAGCTGGTTCTTGAAACAAGTAATGGCTCTCCTTGTTAAAGGCAGTACCTGGAGTTCGGACGGCACACTCCTTAATGGAATCGTCATGACTTCGGGAAGTACTACCCATCATACCAACAGTCCTTCCCTCAGCATTATGCTTAGAGCTATCCTTTGAGCAATTGGCACCATCTTTAGGACCCTCCTCGGGACCATGATCGAATTCACCTGGACCATCATGGGTGCCTTCGGCGGCATCGCCAAGATTCTCCGAATCACCACCTTTAGAATCATCATCGGCATCATCATCATCGTCGTCATCATCACCAGGCCCATTCAAAAACTTTTCCAGTAAGCCCCTCTTACGAAGCTCATCCCTAGCTAAGGCTACATATACCTCCTGAGGGAGTAAATACTTATCAATAGGGGATACAACATCCGAGTCGCGTGCACCAATAGGGCCGTAAGTAGGAGGTTCAATACCAATGGTTCTGAAAAGGGAGCGACCATGCTTTCGGCAGGCCATGCTAGTAGCAAAGGCAGTAGTTAAAGCAGATCGGGAAAGAAGTTCTTCTACAGCTTGACCATGTCTTAACTCATGGTGCACAAGGGCAAAACCGGTCACCATGCCCCTCACGTTGGCCTGACATTCAAGGCGAAGTTCCCGTTCCTTGGATAACAGTTCAGCATAATTGGCCGCTTCTTCAGAGCGACGTCGGCGTTCAAGCTTAAGTTCTTGAGAAAGCCTGACCAAATCAGCAGAACGACGCTGGCGTTCTTCGGATAGCTCTTGGGTCAATTGCTTAACCTTGCTTTCAGCCTCCAACTTCCGTTCGGATGCACTCACCAGCTGACTTGAGGCATCGTCCCTTGCCGCCTCGGCGTCAGCAACCTGCTTCTTCAAATTGGCTTCGATGCCTAAAAGCACAAAACAAAACATGAGAATGATAGGACGATAAAACTCGCTCAGGGGTGTGAAAGGAGCAGGAAAACAGGAAAATTAGGTTTAGCTCCCTACTCTCTTTGAATATCATATATTCGGAAACCTCGTGCTGATTAGTGAAACGAGGCACCGAGGCATTCTTCCTAACATCTTCGGAAGAAATGACCCCGTTTCTAGCTAATTCTATCTGGTACTCATCAATAAGACGAGCAGAATGGTCCTTCGACGTATTTGCCAAAGCAAGTTCCTGGCATATATCATTACAACTCCTTTCTAGAAGATTATTTTTAATAACTAAGTCATTATTGACATTCTTCAGTGTAGACAGCTGAACCTTCAAACTTCTGATGTTCCCCTCTAACCTTTCAATCAGAACCCTACCAGAGGCACTGACCGACCTCTCCGAGCGAGCTGCGTCTCGCTCTTGTATCAGTCGATCCACATCTAGTTGGAAAAAATGATTCTCTCGGGACAACAACGTATTTTTATTTTTAATCTCCTCGAGAAGGCGCTCGGCTTGATCCCCTCTTTTTCTCTCTTCTACGAAAAGACTTTCGGCCTCTTGTCTTCTCGCTCTGTAATAATTCACATCTTCTAAAGCTCTGTCCCTTTCTTCCAACAACCTATCACTATCACCTCGGTAGCCCTCGCTACTTGGGGCAATCTGAGACGATTGTCGACCCTCTCGAAGTCGATCAATAGCCAATCTGGCCTCTTGAAGTTTTCTCTCGAGCTCTTCCAGCTCGCCTTTTCAAAAGCAAGCAGCAAATCTGTTCTTAGCAACGCTGCAAAAAACAGATGTACCTAAAACAACAAAAGAATAAAGGGGCTTACATATCGATTGTTTTTTCGCAATAGCACTACGAACTTTCTCCTGAGCCAGTTCCTCTTGCATCCGATGAAACTCTCGCTCATGATACTCGGCCTCGCCATCTTGATCAAAGTTATGAGCCAAGAGACCAGAGGCATGGTAGTCGCCCTAGCAAAAAGCAGCAGAGACTATAAGTAAACAGATTACCAAAACACTTCGGCGGCATCGACACATGGGCAATAAAGGCAAAACTCACCGCCTGAAGAATCGACAAACTCTCTTCATAGGATAAGGGAGGATGACGAAGATTGTATTCGGCCCTGGGACAGTGACCTCTGAAGAGATCACCCAGCTTCTTGCAGAAATCCGGATCTAAAGGCTGCTCTACGGGATTCGAGGCATGGGCTTCAAAACGAGTTGAAACCTCGACAGTAAACTCACTAGGGTTATGATTTTTAAACAAGACCTCTTTAAACCTCTCGGCAGTATATGATTGCCTATATCTACTAGCGAAACTCGGAGCAGGCGGAAACCTAGAACTTTGTGGAAAACTGGCAACGAGTTCTTTAGAAGAATCCATCTTAGCATATGAACGAGGCAGTGGCACCAATGGTGGTAGTAGGCAAGGTAATCCGAGGGCTCGCGACACCCACCTCTTTTATAACCATTTCAGTTGCCTTCGGTGTTGATATTTCCTTACCAGCACTCGTAGTTTCCCTCGGAGGTCTTGTAGCAGCTCGGTGACGTCCAGTTTGAACTCCTCTAAGAATTGTTTGCAAAACAGATTTTCTCAGCGGCCGCGAAACTTCGGAATTTCCCCCGTAATCAAAGTTCATCAGACCACGACTAAGGTTTAGGGCACCTAAAGGCTGTCCCTGCAGATAAGGATTCGTCTTTCTCAGGAAACAAACAGAGACAAGTATGAATACTTCAGAAAAGAACGAAAATAAAGTATTTGTTACTTGCTGCATAGTCTCCTCATCAGGCCGAGGACGCTTTAGGCTGCCCGAGGGCTCCACGATAACACCCTTGCCCTTTCCCAAAAATGAGCGAGATAACCCTTTATCCTCGTCAGAAAAATGAATGGAGAACAAGTGATGAGTCTGAAACTCATGACCTGCATCAAATTCGGTCCGAACGAAGAATCGGCCAGAGTCCTTCCAGCCTCGGAGTATGGGACCTTTGAGGAGTATAGGTTCCGAATATCAGTCATCGTCCATTGAATATTTCAAGAATTCAGGGAGGATATTCTCGCTGCCTTCCACAGTTCGAAAGCTAACCCCCCCAAGGAGCTAACTTGTTGTCTAGGGTTAAAAAGGGCTCGTAGTGCCTAAAGAAATTCTTGGCAGTAAAATAGAACTTCATTGTGGATCCGGCAGGGGAATTGTTCTCAGAATTAAGAACCCACTGATTGATAGGGTAAATAGAGCTGCAAGTGAGTTGCATCACTCCTCGAGGCTTAGGAAGAGAACAAAGGATTTCAAGGAACAAAGGATTCGAAGACTTGTAAAGGGGAAGAAGCAACCCTGCAGACATTTGATGAAATGTCACCAAAAGTTGGTCCTCGCTGCATTGATACTCCTCGACCAGTTCTGGAGTCAATCTAGGAGAATCAACAGACTCAATTTGAAAGCCCTTTCCATCAAAATCCATACCATTTATCCTTAAAGAAAGGGCCTCAACCATAGAAAAAGAAGACATAGAAAAAGAAGACACAAAAAGGAAAAGGTAATATCGCCGGCAGACGGAAGTAGCAGAGGCAACTTGAAAATAAAGAAAGGGAGGAAGGGAATATCCCAAAGAAATCAACTTTATGAAAGAAAAGGAGGATTAAAACAATGGGTCATGAAGAAAAGGGCGGATAGAACACCTGAGATAAAGATACAAAATCGAAGGGGTTCCGCGGAAGAAGAACGCCGGCGCCAAGAAAGGTGAATACGAAAGGACTAAAAAAATTTTAGAGGGAGAACCGAAACTTAAATAGTGAAAGAGAAACCGGCGCTACCAGTCAGAAGGTGAAAAGCCGCAAAATCCTCGAGCATTAGAAAGAACGTGTCGAAAAACACGCACCTGGAAAGTAGTGGAGATACTTGATAAGAATGAGGTGGCCAAAAGAGAAATTTACTCTCCTCGCATCTTCGATACAAGGAAAGGAAAGAGGCAAACTGTGGAGGGTAAAACCCCTCAGAACACGTGTCATACATCCGAGAAGCAAAACCACTCTGAAGGAATCAGCAGCGAAGCCTCAGATTAAACTGAAAAGGAACGAAGCCAAGCACGACGAGTGAAGACTCGTAAGAAAGGGATTCGGACGACGCCATGAGACCGAAGCCCCAGAACCATCTTCGGAGCACCACCGAAGGAACCGCCTTACTCGACAAGGACTGACACCACCACGATTGAGTCTTTTGTCTTATTAGCTGTAAACCACCCAAGTTCGGCCTATATAAGGCGAGCTTGGAGAACATTGTAAGGTTTGGATTCTTTTTGGGTAAAAACCTAAGCGGCAAGAGTGGGATTAGGTCTGTATCTCCTCTGGCTCCTTAGGGTTACAATCCATGTAGTAACAACACTGAAATTAATATACATCTTTATACATTTAGTCTTTGATTATCATCTTCTGTGTACCTTCGGTATTGTTCTTTTGGTCATCACACCACTAAATCTTGTTTAAGTAACTGTATGTATGAGTAGATCTGATGGATGCGGTACCTTGTGAACCTATGCAGATTTTCTACTCGTACAGAAGTAGCATCAGCGAGAGCCAGGATGTCACAGCGGAGGTAGTTGAGAAATGGTTGAGC
>JAJJMA010256785.1:0-10386 GCA_023529015.1 Papaver nudicaule | reverse complement strand
TGGTGGTGATAACATGCTGTTGAAACTTTTAGAAACCCTAACCTATATTGTCCGTGGAGCTTTAGAAATCACAATTAGGCTTTTGTACTCGGATGTTTAGGTCTTCGGAGTTTTTAAAGGTTTTAAAAAAGAATACAAAATAAAGGGAATAAATTGCTTGTCAATGTACTATGAAGGAAATCCTTAATCAAATAAGAGGGAATATATGATTGTAATGGCATTAATGAACTTATCCTGGATTTTTATTTTATAAATTCTCTAATAAAACTTCAGATTTCTTGTGACTAACTTAGCTCTCGGTCACAGAATTTTTGTGTGTGCACTCTGGCATGTATATACTGAGCCAAAAATGCGGTGAGTGCGGACGCTCTTCCAACTGAGCTATCCCCGCAAATGTACGTGTATAAATAATCTCATATCCATACAGGGCGTGTGATTGTTTTGCGATAATCTTTTCGTTCCTGCACATCTCCAACATACGTACCCGAGTTCAATGACACTGTACTCTCCATGTACGGCACCATCTGGACCACATGCTTCATGTGCATATACTCTCTTTTGTTCCCATATCTTCCATTTTCTTCTAAGCGTATTCTCACAGCTCTGAATCGCTCCCTATCAATCTTATGAACACTATATAATTGAATAAGTAATAGGATTTCAGCATTCCCTAAAGACACTGCGCTTCTAATTAAGTAGTCATCAGGGGATGGGATATGGATCAGCTGGTCAGTCTTGAACATTTTAGACCAAGAATCTCTAACCCCATAAATTTTCATCTCCCATATCTCAAAACCAACCGCAGAATCACCGCATAGCAAGCAAAGGCAACCTCTCAACACACCAACACATGAACATCTATAACGATTGTCCATTTGTTCTGGTTGTGGTATTTCTTTGAATATTTCCCCTCCCAAATCGAAACAAAGTATAACTTGTGATTTTTTTTTATCAGAAGGGAGAATATTATTAGATAGGAGAATTTACAGTGTATCTACAAGGAGTAGAAGATCAAAGAATGCTGGAAAGTAAATTACATGAAAATGTTTTCCCAGTCCACAAGGACAGTGCTAGCAAAATTTTGATGAACACGATGACCTGCAGCTGCTGCCCATGATAAAACAAGGGACTTTGCCTCAATGCAAAGGTCATTATCCGTCTTATATTGATATTTTTCCTCGAAAGAACGACAATTTCTTTCCCTCCAGATGGTGTTGATGACTGCAGCAGGAATTAACTCCCAAATATAGTTCCCATTGCTAGAGAAACAAGTCTGATGCCATGAGTATGCAAGTGTGTCGATGGAGTCAGGTACTGCCCAAGCAAAACAGTTGCTTGGTATAATTGAAGACCACACTTTATGTGCTACCTTGCAGTATAACTTGTGATTTAAAGTCGCTACCTGTTTCTGCCAGCCAATGGAGAGCTCCATTTATAAACACCCCAGGCCCTTCTCTGGGGATCCTATAAGGAATGAAAGAACCATATAGTTTCCATGAATCTGAACCCAAACTATATATCTCAACTTGAGATACTTCCATAAATGGTTTCTTGTAAATTGATACAAACTTGTAATTACAAGATTCGGAATCACAACCAAACCCAAAACCGACGTGATAACTCGTGAAGTGAGTCGTCGGTTGAAATCCAATCCGTTTCCCTGGTGATCTTATGACTTTGTACTCTTTAGTACAAGGGTTCCATATGTAGACTGTAGGACTACGACAACCGCCAGGGGATGCACAAATCAAACCATTACAACTACCCATAATTTTAACATGACTATACCACTTTTTAAACAGGTACCTCACCTCTACAACCTCGCCAGACATCAAAGATCTTAATCTTACGTTGTATTTGGATTGCCCTCGTTTATGTGTAGTGAATAAGATCTTGAGATTACCCTTTCTTATATCGGTATCATGTTTCATCTTAGCAAAACTAATATCATGAGTTAGTAAAACATACCATGACTTGCATACGCATCTGAATCTTGCGATAGATTTTACAGGTAAGCATAAGAGAATTTCGATGATTAAATCTTCCGTCAAGTTGGCCATTGATCGATCACCGAGTTTTTTTTTTTTTTTTTTTTTTTGACGGCAATGTCTGAGTTATGTTCTTAAAAGAAGAAGTTTGCTTAGGGTTTAGTGCATTATATACATAACAGTCCTGTCAGTCCGGACCGCTAATGCACCGCTCAGGTTGTATGGCATTCAAGAAAGGATATTTTTGACTAGATATGGTAAGTCATAAAAACTACCTAAGTCGATAAAACTGATTTGAGCTTAGCTTCAACCAAAGCGTTATAAGATCATCATCAGACCGAAGCGAATGACTTGATGTATTGGTAAGCATGACTGATACTATGTTGTGAATCCCCTAAGACAAAGAGTACTGTAGGTTCTTCTTCATCAAAGTAAGCTATGCTGCACAATTTTTCAAGATCACAAGAAAGAACCTTATCCCGCAGTTGTATAACCAACTTCGGCGGCTCATATTCTTCTGCTTTTTCTTCAGCATCGATAAGTAAAACTTCAAACTTGTTATCTTCAAAACAATACCCAGTCCTCAAAAGACTTAACTCTTGTAATATCTGGAACTTTATACTGTATGCTAGACGCCATCCTGCGGTACTGTTATGCCTCTCAAGGATAATTATCATCCGAAATGGCCAATTTCCACCAAGCTCAACATAATACAAACGACCCTTGCACTCACCGAAGTACAAACTAGTCTTACTCCAAATAGAATAATTTGGCATCAGTGTGGATCCAAATATTTCTCTCACAATATCGAAAAAAACCGAAGAGTTGTCATCTACATTGTGCCAATTCAACAATCTATTCCAAAAGACACCAGAACCATGTATATTAGGCCTCCATGAACGTGTTTCGGAAGAGTAGATTCTAACCTGAACATCGTCTTTGGTATTCTCCAACATGCAAATAACTTTGTAATAAGGTGATTTAATCGGATTAAAAGCTAAACTAACACTGAAATAGGGTTTATAACTGTCCTCTCCAAAACGAAATTGAGGTAGCATAGTATATTGTTCAGTGGTTGGATTAACAATGTAATAGTATACCTGGAAACTACTACACAACAAAAGACCATTACAAGATTGTTCAATTTGTATGCCTTTTATATCACGGGTGAAACTTAAGGCTCTAGAGGACATGACACTCCTGCTGTCGTTTGAATCAATGGTGATAAAGTCATATTTCAAGGTATTACCGGTGCATGGATAATGCTGTGTGTGCAAGAACAGTCCGTTGATAGAACGGTGACGGTATTTACGACTGCGACGTTGTTGAATGAAATACTTACCTGAGATGAGTTCGCACCATTGTTTGGATACACATCTGAATCTAAGCAGTGATTTTTTAGGAAGACAAACCAGAAGTTGTGTTAAGATATCAGTGTTGTTGCGAATGACTGATAACGGTGGAGGTGGCATGTTGATGAAACTTTGAGAAACCCTAACCTAGTTTTTGCTGAGCTTTAGAAGCACTAATGGTATCCTGGAACTCATTGATTTAAGTATTTATGTACTCGTACGTTAAGGTCATCTAGCCAAAAAAACTGCCCAAATTTTCTAGATGCAGCATTAGCAAGAGCTTGGCCTAGGATAGGCTCTATCCGAGGGGTCAGAGTTAATTTGGTGCGCAATTTGGACTGAGCTAAAAAGAAAATGGCTATTTTAGGGACCCCCGTTCTGTTAGGGACTCCCCTAATGAGACAAAATAGGGATGTCCAAAAGTTTTTTCCAAAACCCTTTATCCAAAATATTTTCATAATGGCCAAACTATCCCTACATAATTAGTGCCAATCAATCAGATTAGTTAAATAAAATTTAGTTGTTGAACTTACTTAGTGTAATCATATAGTTAGAAAAAAGAAAAAAAAAATCGGATGGATTTTTGTAGTTCCAGAACCAATTTTCGGCTCAATGTTAACCCAGAATCAAGCAGAAAACATCATTTTCGGTTTGGTTCTGTTCTTAATTCAACCGATAAATTCCGAATTTGGGGAAGTTCAAAATCATCTGGATTTATGTGTTCAAATCCAGCCGATAGTGCTGTCATTAGCTGTTTCGGCTAGATGTTTCCAGACGAAAAATGTTGATTTTTTGAAAATCGTCTTGATTTTCAAAATTTAACACTATTATCGGCTGGGTTGGTTGTGACACAATATCTAGCTTTATTATCGTCTGAATTGTGTCTATCCAACCTAACCGATAACTCCACAAATCTCTTCTCAACTTCAATATCGTCTAGATTTGTAAAAAATTAGCCTATTATCGGCTAGGTTGGTTGGACACAAAGGCAATCCAGACGATAATAGTCTAAATTATACATATCGTCTGGATTGTTTGCACATAACCTCACAGAGAACAACACCGCTAATTACTAACTACAATATCGTCTGGATTAATGCGCATGCAATCCAGACGATAATTCGACGAAATAAACATATCGGTTGGATTTTCTAGGGCTCAATCAAGCCAATAATCAAACTGAACCCTAAGTTTTCCCCATTCAATCAATCAATGGACGCATAAAACTGAATCATACACAAAATTAAACAATGGGTTTGTTAATTAGGTATACCTGAGTCGCATCTTCGGATCTATTTTTGTCTCATCCTTAATTTAAAGGGTAACTTAGACTTTTCATATCATTTTGACACCCCTTATAACCCACCCTAGGATAGTAATATTGTTTTGGTGTCTCTCAAAAAATAGGGGGTCCCTAAAATAGCCATAGCCATTAAAAAGAAGGATGCGGTGAGCGTGGATCGAACACGCGACCTTCAGATCTTCAGTCTGACGCTCTCCCTACTGAGCTATCCCCGCTGATGTGCTATCTATGCTCTGAGAATTATAAATATTGAGCGATCTGAATGTTCATGCTGTTATAGGAAAAACAATTTTCCCTCGGGACCAAATAGCAAAATAAAATACATTGATATTTTCATAGGAAAGAAAAAATTGAGGTTGTTTACAGTAGTAGTAGTGGTAAAATGGGACATTTATACATTGCACATATATGTCAATGACATGATGATGTTAGCTTTCCTCTGATTTCTTTGGATGGCTCTAAAAATCTTCATCCACTGATTGAATTGAATAGACTGCACCTCGGACAGACTAAATGAATTACCTAATATGCAGGGCAGGTGATTTGCCACCATCCCCTTCTTAATCACAAGCAAAATCCTTCCTAATTTCTTAGTGGTGAGAAACCAGGAGAAGAAAAAGTGAACTCATCTTATATCAGGCTCTTAATAAAAGAATGACGGGTCTGCTTACCCCTGAACATGTTTGTTGCCTCCTGCATCAGCCAACTTCCGTGTTTCAATTAACCTGTTAGTACACTTAAGCTGCCTGAACATGTTCGTTGCCTTCCGCATCAGCTAACTTCCGGGTTTCAATGAACCTGTTGATACACTCGAGCAACTGCCCAGCCTTTCTTTTACCTCTTTCTGTACCGTGTTCAGCCAGGTCAAGAAGTGGACCCATTATTCCAAGTTCTTGTGCCTCAATTAGATGTTGTTGGTCACTAGAACACAGACGAACAAGGACTGAAGTTGCATTTTCTCTGTTCCTAGGGGAACCACTTCCAATCAAACTCACTAAGGTAGGTAATGCATCGGAAGCTCCAATAGCTGCTTTCCCTTCTGTATGGCTTGCAAGCATCGACAATATGGCCACTGATTCATCAGCCATTGAAGCTCCAGGCTCTTTTAGAAGCTTCAACAATGCTGGCACTAATCCAGCCCTAACTGCCTTTCCCTTATTCCCTTGGTACTTGCACAGGTTGAAGAGTGCAGTTGCTGCATCCTTCTTACCACGCTGACTACCTTCCACAAGCAATGCAACAAGTGCTGTGATAGCACCCGATGAACCAATGGTGGCCTTGTTCGCATCCAAAACTGACAAGCTGAAAAGTGTGGCCGCTGCATTCTCTCGTGCTTCCATGCTGCCTTTTTTGAGTACATGAACTATACCAGGTAAAGCACCAGAAGTTATGATGCAACTTTTGTTATCCTCGCATATAGAAAGGTTTAGGAGTGCAGTAACAGCATGCTCCTGAGTACGGCGATCAACTGTTGAAAGCAGCCCTATGAGTAGTGGGATTGCACCAGCCTCAGTAATGCAAATACGATTGTCAGCATTTTTCTTGGCTAGAAGACGGAGCTCACCAGCAGCAGATCGCTGGTCCTCCAGATTCCCTGATTGAAGCTTACGAAGTAAAATACCAACTTTAGCACGTTCTGCAGGAGTGCAGAAAGAGGTAGTGTTAGGTCCACAAGTTCCTGTTCTTTTGGGTGATTCCAAACCGTTGGACTCACACCACTTAGATATGAGACTACGCAAGACATAGTTGGGAGTGAGGGTCAAGTTAGCAAGGCTCTGTTGGGTCTTCGGACAAGTGACGTGCCCTGCTTCAACCCATTTCTCAATGCATACACGTTCATACGTCTGCAGCATATGAAAATTAAGGAGAAATTAAATGAAGGAATGCACAATACAGGGACACAGGACCAAGCATTACTACTGCCTTACTGTAAATAACACGGAAGTAAATTCCCAAGATACAAAATGGATGATTCACTACAATGGATATAATGTAGTCCAGCCTTACAAACTTTGTAGAAACACCTGGACTCTTAATTCCTGCTACGTAAGAACTATATAGATCTAGTAGAGTGAGAATACCTGGCCAGTTGAGACCGTGACAGGATCTCTCATCATCTCCAGTGATATCGGACACCGAAAATCATCTGGTACCGCAGCAGATTTGGGATTCTTAACATTTGAGGCCTGGCACTTTCCATCGGAAGCGGGGACCTTTTCGTTTACAGGGCCAGTAGTATCTGGGTTTTCAGTCAGCACATAATCTTTGATTTTTTTCAGTAGCATTGATATCTTTTCTATTCTTCCCCCAGGATCACCACCTTTGCTGGCGACCATCTCATGCAATGCTTCTGACTCTTGTTTAAGGTCATTTATGTCCATCAAGTATAACTTTTCGGCCAACCTCCTTAAGATTGCCGGATCTGTATCTGCACTACTGCTCTCTCTGTAAACGAACATAACATCTAGATAGAGATCCACATCAGGTGGATCTATCAGCCCTTTGGCTCTTCTGAATTGGGAAATAACTAAATTGACCTGCAGAAAGTAACAAGATTCTCCAATTTAGCCACCTAGTTACCATACAATGTGACATATCATAACACGGGAAAGGCGAGTTTATGGTTATTAACAAGAACATCACTTGTTTTGTAGGATGGATATGTACCTGTTCCTTCACTTCATCTGATATGTCAAGTTTTCCCAAGATAATCCCACTCAAAGATTGCTCCAAACGAGCCGACACTTCCTGGTATTTGCGCATTGTCTGCTCCCTCTCCAGCACCTGAAAGCATATGAAAGGGACCAACTCAATAAGCAATAAAATGCTGAAAGACCTTTTCCATCGTACGAATATTTATAAGATTTTGAGCTGCAACTATGTAATTAGAAAAACCAATCCAACAGTACTCTACACTTGTAATTATATCTACGATGACTCAATAAATCACATAATACAAATAATTTCCGATTAAAGGACTGTTAAACACCATATTCTAGAAGACATTGTGTGGCAAACAATTCACTGATCTTATCTTAGTTTACAGCCTACTCAAGATTTTAGAGCACCTCCAAACCTCAAGTTTCAAGATGCCAATGGAGAAGCATATCAACAGAGGAGATATTACAAATACTAAGTTCATTACAAAAATATTCCTGCAAATAACAACCATCTAGCGTGCAGAACCATTTATGAAACTTTATTAACACCTTAAGAAAAGTCAAATACATCCATGCTCAACGCATGAGAAATGTTAACCATCTTCTCAATCTTCGAAAAAAACAAAAACTGTACACAACTACATACATCAAGTAAAGAAAAAAAAAAACAAAAAAACATCTTTGTTATCCTCTTGGCGACGTTTAAAGCGTCAATTAATCATCTTTGTTATCCTCTTGACTAAAAAAAAAAAACAAAAAAAAAAACATTGTCTATAATTCGATATAACAAAACCTCTACACCAATCACTATCTTTTTTCCAATTCTTCTTTCTCCTGTATTGACCAACCCCAAATGTGACTGTTACACCAATTAAAACATGACCAGAATTGATACCCAAACCTCAAAATTAGACTAAAAATTTCATTTTTTCCAATTTCTATCCATAAAGTTTCAATCTTAGAAAAAAAACAAAATTTATTCAACTACATACATCAAGCAAAGAAAACAATTCGCCCTGGGCGACGTTTACCATGACCAGTAAAGCATCAATTCATCATCTTTGTTATCCACATGCCTAAAGAAGCAAAACCATTGGCTAGTTTTTGTACCAAAACCTCTACACATCAATCACTATCTTTCTTCTTCTTCTTTTTTCTCCTCAATTGACTAACCCTAAATAGTGACTGTTACACTAATCAAAACAAACCTCAAAATCAGTCAATTTTTCCCATTTCTATCCATAAAGTTTCAATTTTTTCTCACCCCCTTTTAAGCAATTAACATATCTTACTCAATCCCCTTTCCAAAATAGCCAATCAAAATCAAATCAATCTCAACAAAACCCTAATTGGAAGAGAGAAAGAACAACTTACCAGATAAATCCTGCTAGCTTGAGACCCAAATGTGAGTAAATTAAAAGCAGAATCAAGTCCCAATTTAAAACCCATCAATGATTTCATAAGATCATCATCTTCTTGGTCATGATCATACTCATCTTCTACACCATGATGATCATTTGAATCTACATTGATCTGATCTACAATATCTTTAATCTCTTCAAACAATGGTAACAATAGTTTGAGTTTTCTAGCTAAACTAGTGTATTGTTTCTTGACAACAAATCTGTAATCAGAGATTTTGGAGATTTGGTTGATTGTATCAATGAGTTTGTGGACTAACACTCCTGTCTCCATTGAGAGACTGAGAAGGAGAGTCTCTGAGAGAGAAAGGGTTTTTTTCAGAGAGAGAGGGGGAAGAGAGATGGGAGTATGTGGTGGTGGGTGTGTGTGTTGTATCAGTAAAGTACAGAGGTGAGGGAGGAGGAAGACTTAACTTAACCAGAGTTAAGCCGAACGTGTGGCTTGACTATGTCCTAGCCGACTTGGAGTGAAGCTGCAGACAAGGTGGGTTTCTTATTTTTCAATTTTCAGACAATAATATTAATTAGGAAAATTATTTTTATGAATTAAATTATAGATAATTTATTCTGGTTCGAGTATAATGTTGGACTACTCTAAATAGACCAATGGACAAGTGCCTTTTCAGAATGATTTTTTTTTTTTTTTGAAAGTAAGGTAGAGCCTTTAAAGACCTTTTCAGAACGATGATAATGTTGATTGTTTGAAATCTTAAATGTAAATTGATTCTCAGTAAATTAGTGTGCACTATTTATGATATCCAGCGGTTATACGAGTTGGAAAAGATTAATATCATGTTTGTTTGCATTTTGTTCGGCATCTGGGTGTGAGTCGGCCTCTGATTCGGCCAGTGTCAGTTGTTATCGGGTTTTTTTTTTCATTTTATCTAATTTGTGAGTCTCTAACATCTGACTCGGACCCATTTCACTCAGGTAGGAAAATTCCACTGATTCGTCGGTCCAAACCTGAGTCACTAAAATCTGAGTTGGCCCTCCTGCGCTCAATTCTGATTTAAAAAACAAACACATTTTTCGAGTGAGGTCTCACTCAGATCTGGATTGGGTCAGGTGATTCATGTCAGATCTACAAAAAAACAAGATGTAAGTCTATTATATTGAATTACCAAATTCTATAAAAGATATATAAGAATTTTTGAATCTAGTGGAATGATAACCAATAATGTAGCAAATCTCCTTCAACTGATTTGCAGCGAAATCATATGATACAATCTTTGACTAGTGATGATTTAAGCTTGGGGTCACAGGATTTTCCATCTTTGGAAGAATCTTGGTGGTGGTGAAGCTAATTTGGTAAACCCTAGTCATGGTGTTTCTTCTCGAATTGGTATGGATGGTGCTTCTGGAGAAAGGATTCGCAACCCCGAGAAGCAGATACCAACCTCGATTGGGTGAAAAATTCAAGTTCTTTTATGGTTGGATCAATTGGGAATATCTCAAGCCCAAACCCTAACCCTAAAGATTGGAGAGCTATTTTCCCTATGCCAAGAGCTATTACTCAGCAAGCTTCTTTGAAGTTTAACCCTCCAACTGAAGTCAATGGGAAAGTTATAGTTACTACTCAATCAGCAATTTTTTCTCAAGGTATGAAGAACTGCGAAAAACTAGTGGTTGGTTTCTTTGTTGGGAAAAAACCGTCTTTTGATG